>CAIGRS010327566.1:0-10854 GCA_903798395.1 Fraxinus floribunda | reverse complement strand
AGGCATTTATTGCTCAATGTGCCTCAATAGACTAGGCGCAAATGTTTAACCATACATGGGTGAATTCATGTGAACAATAATTATTTCAGCACGTAACAACAACAAATTATAACTTCCAACATCCTTCATTAGACTTACTAGGTAGATCCTCCTCGATGTCGTCATCCTGACCTGAAACTCTAGCCTACTCCTCTTCCTCAGTTCCATTTCCCTTTGAAAAAACTATGGTCAATCCNAGCCTACTCCTCTTCCTCAGTTCCATTTCCCTTTGAAAAAACTATGGTCAATCCTCTCGTCAAAGGGAAAACTCATTGCTGCCCATTCAGGGTCCTTAGAGATGGGATTCATACACATGATCTCTTCGCCACCTTTCAATCTCATCTAGAGAATGATCCTCCCTTTCACCTTGATCTCTAGCCCACGACGAACACTTGAAATTCTTGTTATCCGAACTCATCCTCACCATGAGCAAGGAATGTGTGTTATTGTAGAGAAGGATCACCTTCATAAATTTGTTGGGATCGTTGTTTTCATATCTGAGGTCAAGGGTTCTTGGATTGGTAAATCCCTTCCCTCCAATATACGTTAAAAAGTTGTACTAATCAAATAGTATAATAAACAAAGTTTTAGTTTCTTTTTATTCTTGAAATTATATGTGTGTGTGTACAGAGAGAGAGATTAATCGAATCGAATTGTTCATTGGAACTTAATGAGCTCTAATATCATGTTAAGATTTGAGATTCCATTTTAAAAGGTCAACCTTATTAAGAGGAATAACACAATCCTTTATAAGTTGGTTTATGTTTTTATTTTTATTCGATATAGGATTTTATCCCTTAACAAATAGGAATGTCTCGTGCTAATTACCCTTTATTAATCTACTATGACCTTTTCCTCACTTACAACTATTTTTCCTTAAAATGTTAGACGGATATCTGTCGTTTGTGGTAACAAATTTTAGTTGAATTACTATTTCTTTATTGCCCTCATGTGTAACTTCAATATACACGTAAATTGTGTGTGTGTGTGTACAGAGAGAGAGAGAGAGAGAGAGAGAGAGAGCCTTCATGCATGCTTCACTTGTACATGGATCATTCATTTATATTCATTCCATGGAACATAATAGAAACTGAAAGCGAAGTTGTTTTCTAACACACATGACAAACTACCCATGATTGTACGGTGGGCAAACAATCTGGACCATTGAATCCTCTACCTAATCTCTATCGAGCCACATCCACTAGGTAATTGAGGTACTTGTAACGTGGGCATATTAGTCTATGCAGATCACTTGCCATTTCGACACTACACACATATAAACATTAGGTGTTACAATCGTTCAAGACCTAAAACTTACAAAATCTACATGTCACGGACGTGGAAGATATTCGGATTCTTAACAACGATATCGTACATGTAAATTGAGTTGAATTTTGAAAAGTCTCTTGGTAGAGAAATGAGATCAATCGAAGATTGTTTGTGGAATTGGAGGAGCTGTGGATCACCTCCATAATACCTCTCCCAACCCAAGCCAGTCAAAATTTGGTCAAGCGATTTATACGATGCCACTACCTCGTTTGTTGGCAAGTGTACCAAAACCTTTCTCCTTGAACTACCGGCGCTATTATTGCCCTCTTCCTCGGCTCCTGGATTTTCAACCAAGCGTATCACCCCATTATTCTTGAATACCCAAACACCGGACATTATTTTTTTTGTTTATTTATTAGGAAAGAACTATGAAATTCTTTTTGCTCAAGTACTGAGGGAAACAATGGATGGGGGGTGGTGGATGGTGGAGGTAGTGAAGCGTTGGAGGGGTATATATAAGTGTGTCGTGGGACATAAAAAACAAGAGAAAAATACTCTTGAAGTGGGATGAAAAGATGGGCTTAATTGTTAAAACTTTGTAATAGAATCTATTAGATGTTTAGTCTTCTTAGTATGTGGTGTGGGCATTTACTTCCTTAACTCTTTGACATGTAGAAGGATAAAGTCATTTTTCATCATATAAAAGATTTTAGATGGTGAGTTTTTTTAGTATGTGGGAGGCACGAGATTGCCTTGTACTATTCTTCTTCATTAGATAAAAACAACGATTTTAAAGGTGGAAAAAAAAGACACGATCTGGATGTGAAGCATGTAAAAACGCATCATATGAAAAAGGCTAACCCATTTCGACTTATGCGGACTTAGTCACCAAAAGACGGCTAATGCGAGTCTAGGAGCCAAAATGAACATATTTATTTTTTATCTTTTAAATTAAATGAATTAGTTAAATAGAATAAATTATTAATATTAATCGAAGAAGAATTAAAATCATGTTAAAAATAAAGAAATGCCTTATTACTCATGGGCGCGACTTGAAGCTTGACTCTACATCTTCATCATGTTTTACCTTATGCACAACCTCAAACGAAAATCGAAGACAAAACTTGGACTATGTCTCAATGGGAAATAGATCCCTTGATTGCCTCCCTTTTCTGGTTTTCCTTCTCTCTCTCTCTCTTTTTTCTTTTCTTTTCTTTTCTTTTTTTTTTTTATGCTTGAAGTTGTTCATTTGCTGAAGAAAAATCTCTTCAAAGATGTAGGACTGTGATTTCTGTCTAGCAGAAAAAAAGATTTTTTCTGTCTGAAAAATATTAATATATGGCTAAATGGATTCTAACGAGTTCCAAATATATAGTGCTCTCGAACTAGCACACTATATAGTTTTTAAGATTTCAAAATTAGTGCTCTCAAACGTCTTACCAGCACTTTCGCTATCTCATTCTCACAGTAACGAATGTAGAATTATATTATTAAATTTTCTTGTTCATAAGTTAATTTTTGTTTTCTTTTATATTATTACTCCTACTCTCGCTGTAAATCTTTTAACTGCCAAGCAACTCTGCTATGCTCAATTTGCACGACCTAAAGACTTCTAACTTCAGTTTAATAACTTCGCACGCACCACTTTCACCAACAAGTCGCATTTTGAAAACACACTTTCATTTCAAAATTAAATAAATGTAGATTATATGCAAAATTATTGGAAATTCCAAACCCAAATTAAAGTGATGATATTTGAATAGTGATTAAGAAAACTTTACTCTTTAATTATTTTATCATTTATTGAGCCCTTTAAAATTAAATAAATGTAGATTATATGCAAAATTATTGGAAATTCCAAACCCAAATTAAAGTGAGATGATATTTGAATATTGATTAAGAAAACTTTACTCTTTAATTATTTTATCATTAATTGAGCCCTTTTTGGAGTTTTATTTTTTAAAAATGACTTCTTTTTCACGCTCATTTTCAACTGCACATTCTTTAAAAAGAAAAAAAAAATTACTTTTTACATTTTTCCATAATTTTTCCCTACTTTTTAATATAAATTCAACAAAAAATAAACTTTGGAAAGAAGCACATCTCAAAGTATCAAAATCAAACTAGGGCTAATAATTTTGTCATTAAAGAACAAAGGGAAGACTACTAGAATCAAGATTCTTGTTGTGATCTTCTTGATCACTCTTCTAATATTAAATTTCCTATGGTTAAATCTTTTAATTAATTAGGGTGCAATTCCCACATTCTAGAATAATCTTTTACCTAATTATGATTGTTGCTTTTCAAAATTTGTCATATGATAGGAGAATAAATCAAAAGAGGTTTCCACTGTAATGCACAAGTCCCATCACACATTCCATAAAAATTTCATAGCTTTAGTTTCAACCAAAATTCGATTCCGTAACAAACATTTTGACATATGTGATTGGGTTAATAAATTTTAACTAACATTGTTTTTCATGTAGTGATCGTGGAATCATATAAAGATATCGAATAGACGATTAATGTATCGAACTATACCCTATATTTTATAGCTTACTTCCTATCATACATTCACATCAGTGTCACGGCTAAAAGGGTAAGATACGTTTCTGGTGGACAAAAACTTGCAACCATTAAGGGTGTGTTTGATGCACATTTTTTAGGGGAGAATACATTTTTTTTTGTGATGTAATAGTGAATATGTGATTGAAAAGGAAGGAAAAGTTATTGATGTGATGTAAAATATTATTTTATTGAAAAATGTGTTGTTGAAAATGAGTACAAAAATGAAAATGAAATGAGATTGTGGCTCAAACATAGACTAAAGTAAGATACGTGTTTATTGCATGAAGAATTGCCTTCGAATCCTTGCGTTGACTTGCTCATGGCAACTTTTTTGCTACCCAACGGCCCAAAATGCCAATTGTGACTCTCCTTTATGGGATTAGAAAGTAAATTCCAAAACTCGATGGAGTATCTTTATCTCATAATATTATTGTAATAAATGTCTCCACGGCAAATCTTTTTGTCGCTTCACTAGTTTGAGGAGCTTTTGTTCCTATAATGGCATTTTTATAAAAGTTTAAAGAAGTAAAAAGTTACTTCTAAACTTGTTAATTCCAAACATGTTTAAGCATGTTTGAGTTCCATTATCTAAAAATTCATTTCAACCATAGATTTTCTCAATAAAATAATTTTGCACGTAAACTCAAATTTTTTCTTACTTTTTAACCTCACATTCTCTAGAAAATCACTATTACGAAATTAATTTTTCATAAAAATGGGACTCAAAGATAGCTTAAACATACCACTTTCTAATTTTTAGATAAAAACAGTTATTTGTTTGGAAAAAAAAAACTCTTATGTTACTATAAAACAACGCAACTTGTTTCTATGATTGTCAAATGGCTTAATCGCACAAAACGTCCATACGTTTGACATGTAGTGTGCAAAACGTCCATACGTTTCAATTTTTTTTTCACCTCTATTTCAACGTTTCATTGCGTAAAACATCAGTTTCACCTATTTTAATGTAAAATGACCAATATACTCTCATATATAAATAAAACAAAAAAGAAAAGAAAAATAAAGAATAAATTCAATCTTACTCCTAAAACTTTTAAAAAAATGCAAATAAGTCCAAAATTTATGAAAATTAAAAATAACAAAAAAAACTCTCTCTCTCTCTCTCCCTCCCCCCTTCACCACCCCCGTCACCAAAACCATTTGAATTTCACCCCTTATTTTGACTCCAAAATTTGGCTCGAACTTTTTCTCTCTTCTCTTCTTGGTGTGTGAGGAACGACATTTGACTCCAAAATTTGGCAAACAAGGTGTTGTAATTTCTGCAATTGAACAATTACTGTAACGCTCCAAATTCTATTAACTCAAGACGCTACTTAAGTCGAATATCCTGTAAATATGTATTCTCAATAAATGCCCAATGCCTATATATATATATATATCTTTTAAAAAAAACTATAGCAAATTAGAACAAAATGCGGAAACGTCCTTTGAATAATTTACTCACATCCAAGTGTCAATACCAAATATAATAAGTAAAGTGCCAAAACTTACAAAATACCAAAATTTGAGATTAAATTGACAAAATGGAAACCAACTATTAAAATATTTGTTTAAAAATTTATAAATTAAATGGTCTATCATTTAATCAAGATTGCCCCGTTAATTGCATTGTCTTGTCTTGTCGAGCTCTTTAACCTGAAAGNACCAGCTATTAAAATACTTGTTTCAAAAATTTATAAGTTAAATGGTCTATCATTTAATCAAAATTGCTCTCATTGCCTTGCCTTGTCTTGCTGCACTCCTTAACCTGAAAGGGTGGAAAAAATATTTGGGTAAGCATAACGAATTATACTCGGTAGAGAAAACAGCAATCAGTCCATGTTAAATCTAAATATGAAATCAAATTATGAATATAATACAAAAACAACATACCGTAGAAATATGTACTGTGGGACATCCCCAAAGACCCAATTACGATCCCGAACCTATTTACGGTCTCGACAACATGTTATTAGAGCTTAACAAATTTTGCATTGTGGGACAACCCCAGAGACCCACTTTCAATCTCGGACCTATTTACAATCCCTTGCAACATTTTCATATGTATAAGCATTATATCACAATCAAATTCATGGATCAAGAATTAACATGGACAAAATAACCACAATTGCTTAAATATAAACCTCACATCAAAGTGTTAGAAATTTTCTTGAAATTGAATTGATGTAATGTTACCGTGCTTTAAACTTTTTTCGCGACCTCGTTTAGCAAGAACAAAATTAATATAATTTAGGATACCAAGTCTTAATTAATACTTTAAAACTTTTAGGGTTTTGATTGAACTTTTGAAAGTAACAAATGAGTAATTTGATAATTTTTTAAATCTTTACGGTCTAATTATCAAAATTAGAATGTTTAGGGCCAATATGATAAAATTAGAGAGTATTTTATATTTAATTTGAAGAATACTTAAACTTTAGGGATGGTGAAGGAGTTAAAATTAAATAGGGGACTAACTTAAATGTTTGGCCAAAATTTAGGATTTAAAAATGAATTTTCAACATTTAATACCAACCCCCCATTCCCAAATCCATTTTCACGCAGAGAGAGTTGGGTATAAGGATTTCCAAAATGGGTTTTACATTTTGATGATTTCCAACCAAAATTGAGGTCGGAGGAGGAAGTCTAATGGCATGGAGAGCAAAGATTGGAGTTGTAGGTCACTTCAAAACTCGACTCACGGCTTTGATTTCCCTATATATGTGTGTGTGTGTGTGTGTGTGTGTGTGTATTGAGAAGAACGGAGATTATAGAATTCCAACGAAACTGAAAATTATTTTCGAAGGAGTTACCTACACAGATTTGCCGAGAAGGATTTACTGGTTCGAGAGTTCAACTTGAAATTGGAAGGACAGAAGAACTGGGGTAGTGTGTCAATGTGGATTAGACGATATGATGATGATGATGAAATCAAAGAAAAATAATTGTTCAAACGTTGAGAGATTTACCTAGTTGAAATGCCTTTAGTTCAGCCGTGAGAGTGAAAATTTTGGAGGTGGAGATAACGGGTTTTTGGTTTTGACACTGTTGAGCCCTACAACCCTATGCTCCAGAATTTGGACAATTGATTTGAGCTGATCATGGACTTAAACTTGAGTGAAAGAGGAATATTGGACTAAGAGCGATTTGAAATAGATGTTGGGTGTAAAATTCGACCCGATAAAAAAAATATTGAATGTTTAAGATTAGAAATCATTTTGAATTATTATATTAAATATTTTGCTAGACAACTTGACGGACGTAAAATAAATTCTAAATTTGACAGTAATGTCGTAGCGACACAACTTAAGTTTTAAAATTTGCATTTTAAAATTCGGGTCGCTACAATTACCCAATGTTGTTTGAGCCTGAATTTGAGTTTTCCCAAGTTGATTCGTATGTTGGGACACAATTGAGCCACAAATGGATGGAAGAATTTTCCCTTCGAGCGGACGAATATTTCGTTATGTCAATCCAAAATTGTTTTATTTGGTTGATGAATTGAAGCAATTGAATCCTTACCCAGGGTCATTTTACCTTTAATTATATGCTGGTTGATGCAATTTGTAGATTGTTGTTGTGGAGGGATGCCAATTGAAAGGGGTTCAGACCGGTTTTTAACCCGTGTGCACTATCAAGTGTGGTTATTCCATTTCTGGGCAAAATTGACGATGACCCATAGGTGCATTGGTGCGCCTTGAGTAGACGGTGCTAGGGGAGGTGTACCGTGATCGTAGGTCTTAACGTCGGCGTCGAAAAATGAGTGTTGAAGAAAATGGTTGTAGATTCTGATTTTCAGCTTTGTTTGATATTATGAACACATCTGGTAGGAGCGCAATGAGAGTTCAATTGTAGAGGGGCGAAATTCCAATGATTTTGGAGGTGGCGATGACAGTGGTAGAGGAGGCGGAGGAGAAGAGAGAGAGTTTTTTTTGTTATTTTTAATATAATGACCAATTTTGGACTTATTTGCATTTTTAAAAAAGTTTAAGAGTAAGATTGTAATTTATTCTTTATTTTTCTTTTCTTTTCTTTCTTGTTTTATTTAGATAGGAGGATATATTGGTCATTTTACGTTAAAAATATGTGAAAATGACGTTTTCCGCAATGAAACGTTGAAATATGGGTGAAAATGCAAAAAATTGAAACGTAGGAACGTTTTGTGCGATTAAGTCATTGTCAAATTCTTCTCATACTCTTTCTAACCCAACAATGAAAGTTGTCTGTTTTATATCAAAAATATGTGAAGTAACTCTCGAAATATCAATAAAAGCCTTAGGAGCCGTTCTCTTTATGTTTCAACTATGTGTTTTGAGTTTTGAATTCATTTTGTATTTTGTGTTTTAAGTGTCTGTTTTGAAATTGTTGAAAATGCATTTTTTTTGTCATTCTGAAAACTATTTCTCAAAACATAAAAATGGAAAACGCGTTTACTTTGAAATTTTGAGAATAATTTTTTTATAATATTTTATTCAAAAAATTTGAATATTCAATAAATTTTAATAGTTTGATGTTAATATAATATTAAATAACATATAAGTTTTGAAGTTGGTGAATCTTGAAATATTTTTTTCCTGGATATAAAATACACAACCTAAATAAATTTCGCAAGTCCTTGTTTTTGTTATTGTACGTAACTTGTGATAAGAATTAACTTATTTTTTTATATAATATTTTATTCAGAAAATCTGATTATTCAATAAATTTCAATAAATTCATAAAAATGGCATGTCATTGTTTTTGTCCTTGTACTTAACTTGGGACAAGAATTAACTAGCATCAAGTCACAATCAAACCTAATCAAGTTGCAAAAAAGGGGAATACTAATCTCATGTTGATATGGTAATAAATATTTTGAAATCAATCTTATAGAGTTCATGTTCGTTCTCATAATTTTTGCCAAATACAATTTTAATCATCTAAACACGATGACTATCATCAATGAAAATAAATAACATTACTATATTGCCTTCCTCTATGAGAAATTAAATGAGGTTCTTATTGTATCAGTGTCATGGCAAGTGGCCGTGGTAATTAGGATAAGATACTACAAATGACTACAAATGAGGTTCTTCCATTACTAACAAGATTTGATAGTTAGCATTCGATCTTCACAAATTCAAAAACTACTTTCAACGATGACCCTTTGTTCCCCGACCACATCCTAGAGAAACTTACCAAAATTAGATATGCTATACTAATTATTAATAACTTGAAATAATGTCCAATTGAAATTGGTATGGTTTAATTCCTGGAAAACAATTTTGGCTACTAGTTGAAGAAGGATGAATTTGATTTTATTCCAAAACAAATCATGTAAGAAAGTTCATTTAAACAAATAGAGTAGTTGAAGCAAAAATGATAAGCTACAGCAATTAGCCTGATTAGTAATTAATAACTACAAAATTTACATACGTTAAGTCGATGAGAAATCCATCCAGGGGCAAACCATAGAGATTGGTGTAATGATATGTGATTACAGTTGACCAAATAGAGAAATCAGTAAAACCTCATAAATACGGACAGCTAAACGTAACAGAGTATAAAGATGTACCGCGGGAGAGTTGGAGAGAACGACGAATGACGATTGCATAGAGAATGACGAATGAGAAATGCGAGCTCTTTCTACTACCAAGAGCCACTACTCTTCATTTATCCTCTTCTTTTTTTTTCACTACAATTCCATTGACCAGAAAATCGATGCAGAAGCTTCACTCGACTACACCCTAGATTCAAGAAATCTCTACTGGGTTTTCCTATTTTCGAAAATAAATATGTGAAAAAAAAAAAAGCAGATTGATTAATAAGAGGGATAGTGAGAATAGGGAAACCTAATTGAAAGAGCCAGTAGAAAACCTGCAAATTTGGCAACACGAGCATGAAGAAATTGTCATGGGTTGTGAGATTGGAAGAGGAAAACCAGAGGAAGCCCTATGTTACGGAGAGGGGGTAGAGAGAGGATAAGTCTGAGAATTCATTTCCCGTGTTTTGTGAAAACTAGTGTGTTTTGGCTTCAAAATGATGAAAACGAGCTTTTGGACGTTTTCAGTTTTGTGTGTGATTTTTTTTTTTCATTTTTAAAAACACGTTTTTGAAAATAGGAAAGAAAACGCGTTTTCGCTATTTTGAAAAATCGAAAATAGAAAACGGCAAAGAGAACATACCCTTACTTTTTCAATTTCTTGCTCCAATCTTTCAACTATATTACAGTGTCGAAAAAATGGCATGTCAGCAAAACATCTGAATAATTGATAATTGTCTTGTATTGAAAGAATTTAAATTCGGGGGGGAGGGGGGGGGGACACAAATAAGCCTATGTTTGGCACCCATTCTCATTCTCATTTTTTTCTTTTACTTCATTTCAACCACACATTCTTCTAATAAAATAATATTACACACAAATCTAAAAATTTTCATAACTTTTCCCCCACACATTCCCACATCAATCACTATTCTAAAAATTTTTATCTTCAAAAAATGGGTGTCAAACACACCCTAATTTTTGCCCAATTTATTCATTTGAACAAGATGAAAATCAGAATAAAATTTCAAGACCGTAGGCACAACGAAGACATTACTGAGTATTTAGTACTCTTCCAAGTGGTTTCTAATGGCTTCCTAGGTAAATTTGTTTAAGATTCATACATAGTTTTCGCGTTTATTACTTCGAAAATACACTCATAAAGCACTCATTCATCGGAATATTCAAATAAATTAAAGATTAAGAAGAATAAATGCTACACATGCTCTCGTTGGAGTTGGAGTTGGAGTTGGAGTTGAAGTTGACCGCGATGGATTTTCCTGCTTCGGTTTTATGTTCATATTCATAATGACTGGGGTTTTTTTTGGGGAAAAAATCAAAAATAAGGTGTTTAAGTTTCTAAATTCACAAATCAGGTTTATAGTTTAAAAATTCAAAAATCGGGTTTTTTTTTAAATAATAAATTATTAAATCAATTTATTATTAAATATTTAATT
>CAIGRS010327514.1:0-11386 GCA_903798395.1 Fraxinus floribunda | reverse complement strand
AATTTTGATATTGATTCACTTGATCAACAACCGAAACTCCTACCAACTTAAGAGAACAAATCACCCACTTTCTTGACCGTTTGACACATTTTTCATCTCCCTGTGGATACGACACCCCAAAGCTGCACTACAACTACCGTGTTATACTTTGGGCGTAATCATATATGTATAAATATTATGTGAAAATCAACTGGATTTAGACACAAAAATTGTAGCATTGAGGCTGGAAATGTTGTATATGAGGGTGAAATTTGCAGTGGTCAGTGGCTATGGCTGAGAGATGGCCATAGCTTTTCTAGTCACAATGTCCCAGCCTAGATGTGCTAAGAGACTAGAGATTTCTCATTCATCGTCCTCCTTCAAGTAACAATAAATCTTGCATAATACAACAATGTCAATTCTTCTAATGTATTTATTCTCTGCAATCACTTCTGTATACACTTTCCTTACCTCCATATTGTTCTAGTTTTTACAAGAATGATAGACATGAAGTTTTTCATTTGTTTATATATAGAATTAATATATATTGGGATTATTATCTTATTTGATGTTTGATTCCTAGCTAAAAATGAGAGGAAAAAATTATGGAGTATGCCATAGCTGTAGGACCGAAGGGACTTTTTTTTGCAGAATGCCCGAACAAACGACCTGCCCATGGTGCAAACACGCCTTTTTGAAATGTTTTGAGGTGGAGAAGAACACAAACAACAAAGGTGGACTATTCAATACGTGCAACATGAAATGTGGCTATTAGGAGTGGGTAAAAAAGGAGGAAACGAGTGGTGAATCAACTTCAGTCACTAGTACTCAAGATTTATCTTACATGTTCGAAACACGATGTCGATTAATTGGTGAACAAGACATGGAGATTGTTATGAACATGACTATATGCAAAGGAAAAGCACATAACTGGATCAGATAATGAGGAAATTCGCCAGCCTGAACTGAAGCAGTTTCTTTTGAATGACATTATAGTTTTACTTATGTAAATATATGCAATTTCAACTATTCTCTAGGATCTTGTATTTATTATTCAGCAATCAGAATGTCCCAAATTCGTGTTAAATTTTCGCGTCTCTATTTTAGATGTTATTGTCTTTTTGCTTTACTTCCTGTAACATTCCAACAGTGAAAAATAGGATAAATTGATCAATCTAGTTTGCTAGATTGCTTTCTTCAGTATGCACCCAACAGTTTCATTAAATCCATCCTATACTAAGGTTGATAAATATACATCACAAACAACAAACCTGAGCTAATAAAAATGCCTGATAAGAATTCAACCCTTTTTCCAGATATCAATTTTCCAGTGTTCGTTAACTGAACATAGAAAACACAAACTATAGAACAGGGGTTGCAAAATCAAAGCAAGAATTTTCAGATCTTTACAAAAGGTACATGCTAGTTACAACATGCTTGAAATGCATTCACATTTCTTCCTAACAACCCCCAGCGTTTCAGGTGTGTTTTCTAGCTTCCAACTATCCCATTTATGTAAACACAAAACACTTAAGGAAGAACTACAACGACAACACCACTGTTGTCTTCTTCGATTATGATCCTCCATTTTTTACAACTGTGTCTCCAGCAAAATCTCCCATCATAATGCATTTCTGATTATTGTGTTTCATTGCTAACATCATTCGGTTGCCTTCTATCCGAACCTGTGGAAAATGAAATACCATAACAAATGTGAAAAAGCAGTCAATTATGTACTTTTCTGAAGAATAAAAATGAGAAATATGAGAAAAAAAAAAGAATAAAAAATGATAGAGAGGGAGAGACATTTGGTTATTGATTTACCTTGGTTATTGGATATAACATTTGTTGATGATGGATGATGTGTGAATTGAAGACTTTGGTTGCCACCCTACGTGAAATAACATTATCTGTAAATCGTATATGGTAATAATCGAAAGTAAATTATGCATGAATGCTAAACATAAATGCTAACCATAAGGAGCTCTGTATATGATAAAGGAATCGGCATAAATGCCTGTTGAGGTAACTGGATGACAGGTGCAACTTCTCCCATATTAATTGTCTGAACCCTTAGTTGCTTCCCTTTAGATGAACTCGAAGTTGCCTGCAAAACATTAAAATGTTATTATACATTATCTCCATACCCAATTCACGACCTTTGGATACAAAAAAATGGTCGTTACCTTAACTTTGTTCAAACTCACTTCCAACTGGCTTCTCTTACGAAGTTTCGTGGGTGCACCTTTTCTGTTCGTACATTTTGGATCCCTTATACTACCACTTCCAGTATCATGTGATGCTCCGCTATTAGATGCTAATTGAGTAATATGTGGGGACAAGACAAGAATACTACTACTTGATTTTAACATCATCTCTTGTTTACACTAACTGTCGATCAAATCAATTATAGCATTCGATTTGACTTCATTGTCTGCAGTCATGTCGGCCAATGTAGCAAAGCGTTGACACATTTTGTTATATTTCAACTGTCCAGGAGTACTAACCAAACCATCATAGTTCACCGGTACCCTCGTGTGGGCTCTACTAACATCTCATCGCCATCTCCGTAGTATATATCTTTCAGGTAATGATTTGACATCATTACGGTCCAATACTACGATAGTATGTCTGCAAATAATCCCTCGAAACTTAAAATGGTGGCAACTACAAGTGATTTCACATTTCTCTCTTTGAAATAAGATGAAAAAGGTATTTCTCTTAGAACGCCCATCATGTATTACATCCTCATGTACTTCGTAAGAGGTCCCCGCTAATCCATCTGAAATAGATATGAGATCGCAGTAAACCTTACATGTGAACTCTTCTTGAACTTCTCGAAATTTTGAAATGGTGAAAACTGTCTGGAATTGCTTCTCCAATTCATATCTCGTTGCACACGGTACCATTCGGGAGAACGACTTGAAGTCTGCTTGAAACTCTTTCTCAACTTTATTTCTCAACACCCGTTCGTACTGTTCAACAAATTGCTTCAATGTCGTCTTTGAATGTACATAACCATTACAGAATGCATTCATACTCTCACTGCGTTGAGTTGTTGACATCCCTGCCCAAAATGTGGTTTTCAAGTAGCAAGGTACCCAACGTTCCCTATTCTCGTACAAACCCGCCAACCAGTCATTATCATGCAAGTTAAACATTTCGATCATCACTCTCCAGCCATGTTCGAATTCTTCTGCAAACTGAGAATCATAGACCAAATCGTGTATCGAAGCAAAAATTGAACCTTTATCCACGTGGTGTCCAAACTTTTCAGGCAACTTCTTCAATATATGCCACAAACACCATCTATGCTACGTATTGGGGAGAACGATCTGAATTGCATTTTGCATAGCCCTGTCCTGATCTGTAATTATCCTATGGGGAACTTTTTTGTACATACATTGCAGCCATGTCCGAAATAGCCACACAAATGTATCTGTATCCTCATTCGATACCAGACCACATCCAAGAAGTATCGACTGTCCATGATGGTTCACTCCAACAAAAGGGGCAAATGGCATGTCATATTTATTAGTAAGGTACGTGATGTCGAATGTGACCACATCACCGAATTCCTTATATGCTTGCCGACTCCTATTATCTGTCCAGAAAATATTCTTTAGACACAACTCCTTGTCTAAATCCATACTAAAGTAAAAACCCGAGCATCGTGCTTGCATTTTAGAAAAGTATGATTGTATTGCTACTGCGTCCCCTTCTCTAAGTCTTAAACGCCTAACCTTTTCAACATAATTACGACAATCCTTTTCAATGCATGTCATATTTTCATATCCACCCGATTCTACAACTGCAGAGTTGTAACTCTTGTGCAACGGAATTCCTACTATGTCATTTACTTCAAGTCGCCTTTTCAAATGTGCACTCAATTCTCTGTTACATCGATACAGCCTGGACTTCGAAGGGCTTGTTTTATGATTGTAATCCAAGTGTACCGTGTTAATTCTCTATATTCCGCAAATATCTGAACATGCAGTGATTCTTGCTTTACATCCACTTTGAATGGTTGCTTGCGGCTTCAAAGAACCGCTTGTATTTTTTATTCTTTTCCCTTCACGGCTACAAACAAATGTAATATATCTCAATACTCCATCATCATCCTTTTTCGATTTTTTTTTCTAACTGGAAATCCATTTTCATATGCATATTTCTTGTAAAACTCGAACATTTCATTTTCATCCTTAAATTTCATACCCACCTTAGGCACAATCGCACCATATGCAACTACAATATCATCACCCGACTTGTTCGTATTATCCACAACATTCTCATTACCAGAGTCCAGCGAAATAATGTCATCAACATATTCCAAAATTTCTTTGCCTGGAACAAAAAAAAAATCCAATTACAAACTTAACATACGGAGGAAATAACAAAATTCAAAATTCAATCTTGCGAAATATTTAACTAAAATTTCTAAAAGGGCTAAACATTATGTAGTAACTTAAGCTGAAATGAAGAACCAAAAAAAAAAAAAAAACACCATGAGCTAAGCACAGAACAATTCCATGAATCTTACACGAAAAAATGACAAATCTCATCCCCATTCATAACAATGAAACAATTAACCAATGTGCATCAGTACCTATTTCGGTCATAGCTCGGCTAAACAATGCTAGGTCATGTGGATGTTTAGCTAGATTTTGTTCCCCAGCTTTTCTCCTCTATTTGACGTCAGAGAATGGGGTAAAAGCAAAATAAATAAATAGATTAGTGAAAATTCAAAAAACGATGGTATGTTCATCCTACGTAGGACACTACCCAGTTGGATCTCATATTACTGGTAAAAAGATAGAAAAACAAAGGCTGTTGAATATATTTTTCTTACTTGCGATTCTTGAAGAACTCCGTAGTATATTCGCCAGAGTTATGTTTCGCAGCTCAAGCCACAAAAATGGGTCTGCTTCGCACGGGAGAGAACGAGAGATGGAGATGAAGAAGGGTTTCTTCCAAAGTTGGGGGGAAAATGATTTTTTCCCGTTTGCCCGCATCTTATTCACTACAGTTGAGGCACGTGAGGTTTTCATGAAATTTTGAACCACTTTCCCTTTCCCTTTTCATTTTCTTACTTTTACTTTCCACATCATTATGTTACCCATATGGTCAAGGCTTATGGTTGAGTAGCATTATTCTTGATAATGTGACAGTTTTTGTAAAACAATGAGATTTGCATTTCAACTTTTATGAGGAAGCGGGCAAGAAGAAAAAGAGAAATGTAAGAAATAATGAACTGCTACATCACTAATATTTTATCATCACGATGATAAATAGAATTACACTATATTTTTGTGAGCCATAACATGCAACATAGATGATAATATATGTTTGATTTTGCCTAATCAATATTTATCTTGTAATGTGGTAATACAAAATCATAAATGTCATAAATAAAATTTTCACCTAAACGAATGTCACATTTTTTTATTCTTAAAAATAGTAACTCGAGAGGGTACCATTATTCATTTCTTTCACCAGTGTTTCACCTACAGACAATATTGGCTTCATTTTGTAAAATATTGTTATCACGTCACATTTTTTGCCATACACATTAACCCTATGAATCGATGTCGAATTTTGCAAATGTGGCCGTTAAATTAATGATCAGAATTACCACTTTTTTCAAATGATAGTTTATAAATAACATTATCGTAGTTCATATGCCATGTAATCACACAGTTGTTCCCATGGCAAATCTTTCTCCAATGGTGCATCCATTTTGACTGTAATTTCGTCATGCTCATCGGGGAGGTCTATCTCCACTTCCTCATCACTTTCCTGTTCCACTCTACGAAAGGCTTCATCCACACTCCCCTTATGCTTAAGGAAATTGTGCATCACCATTGTTGCAATAACATCTGTTTGCATAGAAACATGTAGCTTGGCATGTGATCAAGAATCTTCCATCACTGCTTCCATACTTCGAACGGTCTCTCGATTACATTCCTAAAGGATGAGTGATAGAAATTGAAACATTGTCGTGTATTGCGAAATCTTCACCATCTTCATGTTGGCTCCGTAGAACTCCTGGAAATGGTATCGGATATCTGAACCTTTGTATAAAGCCATATATACCGGTCCATGGGCAAATTCGGAGTCCATGAGATAGCACTTCCTATGAGTGGGTGGGAAAATTAATATCCGGATTATGTATCGCGTTTGCCAAATTACAACTGTCGTGAGTATTTCCTGTAGTACCAAGAAGAACAAATGTGAAGCATAGGTTGAAATTACGTGCAACTCGCATATTCTACGTTAGAATCCCTTTTCGTCCTCTGAAATTCTCATGCTTATGACAAAGTAAGAAGACTTTTACTTGCATTCCGTCAATAGCTCCGATGCAGTCCTGATGACGTTAACCATATATGATAGTCTCAATATCTGAGGCAATACTGTCATAATATAATTGTAAAATAAACATTGAAAATATTAAATTATTTTTCATCACATTCACTCGGAACAACGAATATTCCATAGGGTCAGAACGATGATGTCTTGCTCCTTGGTTGTAATTCGAGCCGTGCTTAATAATATTTCTAGCAAATGAGACCATAGAGCGAAGCACTGTTTTGAAATAATAGTTTATCGTGTACAAAGAGTGGCCAAAAAGTGTTTGCATCTGTCGTATCATTTCACTTGCGCGAGGACACATAAAAACACTCCAACATGCTCGTACACATCTATATTAGCATTGCTTCGTAGACTATACTCATCACGAAGCATGTTCATGAAATAAGTGAACATATGTGGGTACATTCAGAACTCTTGGAATCAAGTTTATAGATATGTGTGCAAATTGAGTAGCATGAACAGTTGTTCGCTTCATCTAAAAGGAAAAAAAGAAATCGTAGTTCAATAGAATGACACAAGAAGTCCTGGACCATTCGTTCGGATATGTAACAATATGTGAGCCATATTTCAATGTTGTCTTCGAGTTGTTGCATAACAACCTTGTCGTCAGAATTATCAGACACATTGGAGTAAAGGTAAAGAATGCAATGACAGAAACGATATTGTGACATGTGGAACTCTTTGCAACAACGAAAAAAAAAGTTATTTTACAAAAGGCGAAAGCTTGACCATTTCACAAGTATAAATGTTTTATTTCACATAGAGAAATGCGTGTGAAATTAATTCTGGGAAGTATCCTTGTATATATATAGGCCCTTTAGTGGTCTTATTGTATCAATGACATGACACTTGTAGAAAATCTAACATTTTTTCATTCTCTGCATACAAATAGAGTACAATTTCTGTAAAGGTAATTTGTATGATATCAACTTTTTGGATTTCCCATGCAAATATACTAGTGTGAAATAGGTTAAACTCCAAAACATGCAAAAACATTTCATTAAAACATTCAAACACGGATACTTATGAAAGCAAGTAGCACATGAATGCACAAACTGACATAAAGTGGCAAAGGAAACAGTATGAAAAAGTGGCCAAAAAACAAACAACACTCTCAAACTACCACGATAAGGGAAAAAACCGACTAAAGGAGCAAACGTAAATGTCCAAATATTTAGAACACAAATTACCTATCGAACAAAAGACGACATGACGAAACTGCATTATGTTCCTTATAGTTGTAGCTCCATTTCAACCAACGCATTTTTGTGTCCTCATCTTTTGCAGCCCTCCATATATTTATGTTTCCTTGAATGTCGATAATGCAAACATGAAAAGATCGTTTGTCCTATCGACAAGACCGGGGGCTTCCACTTCTATAATACAGTCGTCCATTGTAAGATTGCGTTGGTACTCCTTCTCTAAGTGAAGGACTGCAGTTCTGTATACAAGTCAGCCATTCGATCTACTGAAATTGAAACGACACGCGCCTCATATTTTTTCTTGCCCTTCCCCATAAGAGATGTGAGCTTACATTTTTCGCCACTGCGCTTGGTCAATCGTTTCTTTAATACATTTGATTGGCTAATATCTAGCTCATTACTAGAAGAACTACTGGTAAACGATTATTCAATTGCTCACTTTTACTGTCGTCCTACATGTCGAAGCCACGTCGTAACAGCTTCCTTGGGGTCAAAGCGTACTTGCTAGAGTCGAATGTATCACCGAAAAGACAATGTACCGATCGTGAATTTCTTCCACATCTTTATTTTTAAGCTTATTGTACGTAGGGTTCTCTTGCAAGCAACAAAAGGGTGAAAAAGCACAATGAGAAATATCTATAAAAAAACCAACATTTTAAAAACAAGACACATGAAGAGATTGTAAATTTGCAGTTGATAACGAAAAATTTAACGTAATAGGATAGAATGTAAAATTCACATGCAGCAGAAGTTGTGACATTGTTAATACTGTTAGCATCATATAACAACAAAATCTGTATGTATAATTACAAACATCATTTGGTTATTGAATTACTAGATTTTCCCAAGTCCATCAAGAGTCAGAGCAACAATGTACAAATTGGATTCAAAACCACTGGCATATAGGGCGTGATGTGAACACATGTAGTAATGGTAGCTACGAAACCCATGCAAGATTGATTAACCCAAAAAAGCCAAGAAATCAACATTTAAGCTTGATTCAAAAATATTAAATCAATGAACTAACGTAATCGTCGATAATATGTTGACCCCGTGATTACAAGACTCGAGAATCTCACTCGATTTGTTTGAACGTCACAAGAAATAATCTTGATAAGTACACAATTAATTCAATGAAGAATGAGAAGAAAGCAATATGTCTTGCAGTAAAATCTCTCAAATTTTGTGTTTTACAATGAATAGAACGAGTCCTATTTATAGAAGACCCATAAAACCTAGCTAGAAAATGGAATTAAGTTTCAAAAAATATACCATATAAGATTTTTAACTAAAATAGAAGATTATGCGAATTTTATAAGCCGTAGTCTGCCCTCACTTTGGTCATGGTATGGTTGTATCTGCATGCATAGGTGTGCTATGCGGTCGCATAACTTTACCACTCAACTCCCTCGCCTGTTGTTTGCACCAAGTTGATCCACTTCGTTTCATCTTCCAAGCCCAACATGAATTTGTTCCTTTGCTTGTTGTGGTCAATGTTTCATCCACCGTAGTTTGAGCAAACAATCTCATAGCCTCCTTAGCTTTCTTTGCCAGCAACCTTGTCATTGGTACTTTCTCAACGACCTATGAATCATTACCCAGATTTTCCTCGTATCCTATATCACATCATCCTCTCCCTCTTCAAAAGGATTCGACATCGAATCTGTACTTGCATCAAAGAGAGAAAGATCATAGACGTTAAAAGTAGCCGAAACATTATACTCACCTGAAAGATCTAATTTGTAGGCATTGTCATTGATCTTTTCAAGGACTTGGAATAGATTATCTCCCCATGGCTGCAACTTCGACTTTTTTTTGTTTGTTTTGGAAAGCGTTCTTTCCTCAAGTGTACCCAAACTCAATTTCCCGGTTCAAACGTAACATGCTATCCCCTATTTGCTTGAGAAGCATAATACTCATTTTTCTTCTCAATTTTCAACCTTACAAGTCATGGAGTGATTTCACCAAGTCGGCCTTCTTCTTTCCATCTAAACTACCCATTTCATTTACAGGTAAATGAATTAAACCCAAAGGTGTTTAGTGAATTAAAACTATATACAATTTCAAAAGGTTAGTGAGAAGTAGTAGAATGCGTGGCTCTATTATATGCAAATTTTATCAATAGTAAACACTTCTTCCAACTCTTCAAGTTTTTATTAACTATAGTGCGTAACAGTTGTATCATAGTCCTATTAGCTACCTCAATTTGCCCATCCGTTTGTGGTTGACAAGTAGTAGAAAACAATAATTTGGTTCCTAACTATTCCACAAAATCCTCCAAAAGTGACTAAGGAATTTAACATCCGTATCTGATATAATGCTTTTAGGATTCCCTTGTAAAGACACTACTTCCTTAAAGAATAAATCCGCAATATTGGTAGTATAATCAGTTTTATGACATTGAATAAAATGAGCCATCTTACTAAATCTATCTATCTACCACCACAAATATAGAATCTCTCCCTTTCTTAGTCCTAGATAAACCCAACACAAAATCCATAGACACATCAACCCAAGGTTTACTAGGAACAGGTAATGACGTATATAAATCTTAAGGTAAAACCTTAGATTTAATCTTTTTACATGTGATGCACCTACTAGAAATCCGATCAATATCAACTTTCATCTTAGGCCAATAAAAATGTTCAATTCTTAACCCCAAAACGACCCATTAGACCTCTACTATTGCTTCACGTACTATTAATTCTCTCATTGAACTTTTAGGAATACATAACTTATTTTCTAGAAATAAATATCCATCATGTCTAAAGAATCTATCCACAACACCCTTATCACATAATTCGTATATATTAGAGAAATATGGATCATTAGTATACATATCCTTAACGTATTCAAATCCTAGCAACTTGGCACCTAAAGAAGTTAAAAGCACGTACATTCTTGATAAAGCATTCGCTATCACATTTTCTTTACCTTGTTTGTATCAAATAACATAAGGAAACGTCTCAATGAACTCCATCCACCTTGCATCTCTCTTATTTAGCTTATCTTGACCCCTTAAATGCTTCAAGGACTCATGGTCAGTGTGAATCACGAACTCCTTTGGCCATAGGTAGTGCCGCCAAATCTCCAAAGCTCGAACAAATGTATACAACTTCCTGTCATATGTAGGATAGTTGAGAGCTTCTCTACTCAAACTTTCACTGAAGTAAACTATTTGCCTTCATTCTTACATTAAGACAGCTAAAATATCGATTTTTGAGGCATCACATTCAATCTCAAAAGTATTGTTAAAGTTAGGTAATGGCAAAATTGGTGTAGTGCACAATCTATCCTTAATAGTATTAAAAGTATGTTCTTGCTCAACGCCCCAATGAAATCCTACACTTTTCTTTATAATTTCTGTAAGTGGTGTGGCAAATGTGCTAAAGTATTTAACAAAACGCCTATAAAAGCTACATAACCTATGAAAGCTTCTTACCTCAGTTATGCTTGTAGGTGTTTGCCACTCTTTGATGGTTTGGTTTTTTTCCCCATCCACTTCAATACCCTTTATACTAATGACATAACTAAGGAAAACAACCTTTTTCATGCAAAATGTGCATTTTTTAAAGTTGACATAAAGCTGTTCTTGTCTTAAGACCACAAGCACACATCTCAAATGCCCAATATGTTTATCTAGATTCTTACTATATACCAAAATGAGTAGGCTTGGGTGTTGTTGCGGAGTTATTATAGCAGCCATTTTTTTTCTCTTTTTTGATTAAAGCATTCTAGGTCTAGGAAACACGATGATGTCATCAGGGGGTTCGGGCGCCACCTGGAAGGAGGACACCCGTGAGAAATGTCATCAAAGTAAACTACTACGAATTTAC
>CAIGRS010327431.1:546-16084 GCA_903798395.1 Fraxinus floribunda | reverse complement strand
TAAATAACATATTTAATGACCCATATAAATCAATTAATTCCAACAGTTAGTGATTTTGGTTTGGCAAGGCTCCTTTTGAAGTAGAACGAGGAAGTTAATTTGGCTGAATTTAGCTCAGTTGTGATCGAAGGCACCATAGGATATGTTGCTCCAGGTACGCTGCACTACATTTGTACAACACAAATTTCGAAAAGGCTGTTGTTGTCACGGATAAAGCTCTAATCCCTGTTAGGGAGCAATAGTAAATCGAAAGAAATTAGAAACAGACAACGTAAACATATAAATTTATAGTGGTTCATTAGATACTAAAGTTTCTTCCATCCCATGCTGCAAAACTTATGGTCTACTGCAGAGGGATTAACATAAAGGCCACACTACATGGACAGGGCCAGTAGGCTCTGTTCAAACAGCATTACCCTCAATATAATTGGTATTTACTGGCACACATCATAGTGGAAGAAAAGCACAAAAGGGTTCTTGAGTACATCATCCTGTTTAAAAATAAATTAAAAAATAATCTACTTGTACAATAATGGTTCACAAAGTTTGTTGACAATGTTTGATGTGGCAAAATTTGGTTAGTTGATTTAAAAAATAGTTTTTGAAATGGATGAATGTGATCATAACAAATCATCATTGTCAATAAATCTTGTCAACAATCATTGTACATGTAGCATAATTGTTTCACGCCAAATACTTGAAACCCTAGACCTTTTGTCCTATTCTCCCTTGTCTCTTTTCTTTTTGTAACACTCATCTCCTTGTTTTGACGACTAGGTCCTTATGTAATGGTAGACCAATCTCGAACATCGTGACTCATAAAAATATCCAAAGTGACTCGGAATAAAAACAATAAAACCTGTTTTTTTTTTGCAACAGCTACAGTGGCCACATTGTGCTTGCCACGACCGAACTGCGGCAAAAAATAGGGAGGCTTTTCCTCAACTGCGGTCAGGCGGTTAGCAAACCTCTTAAACCTCCGTAATCATAAAAATTAGTCCTTCTCGAATTTAGAAGCATGCAAATTCCCCATCTTTTCATATGTTGAATTTTACTCCCTAAACTTGTGAATACTTCTTATTATGCGATTCGATTAGTCTTCAATTGCTTCAAAATAATTCCAATTAGGCTCAAAATCTTCTTTGCTATAAATACATCCANAAATTAGTCCTTCTCGAATTTAGAAGCATGCATATTCCCCATCTTTTCATATGTTGAATTTTACTCCCTAAACTTGTGAATACTTCTTATTATGCGATTCGATTAGTCTTCAATTGCTTCAAAATAATTCCAATTAGGCTCAAAATCTTCTTTGCTATAAATACATCCAAATTCAAGTTTATCTTAAAATGATAACAGTTACATTAAATTAAGTAGAATTTCGTTCAATTTGCAAATACTTATCCAGTTTATAAGCATCGATAAACGTGTTAAATACACTTATAAACCTTCATTTAAATACAAAGATCGAGAGAAATTCTCAAAGTAAGGCACCAACAAATAGTAATATTATTTGTAAGAGAACACGAGACATGAAATGTATCAATCACGGCCTATCGAGCTATATATAATTCTTGAATTATGTGGATTTTCCGAGTCGAGAAAATAATTGACTATCCCAAAGTTAGTTTTTTATGTCACTTCTGCTCTGCTTTTCTCTTTTCTTTTTAAATTTTCTCACTACCTTTTTTAATAGGGGTAATTAGCACAAAATATCCACATTGTTTATACTTATTATGCAAATCGTCTCTATCATTTTAAACTTGGCATTTGCACCTTTATTTCAATATTTTCTGTGAAGTTGGTCATTTTCGTCTTGTTCCATTAATTCCTTCATTCAAATACAGGTAATTGACGTAAAACATCTAATAATTTGTTTTTATTGCACAAATCATTCGTATTAATTTAATTGTTGGCATTTGGACCCTCGGAACAATGGAACGATGTTTCTTTGCGCAAAATTCCTTACCATCTATTTTCTCCATTAAAACATTATAAAATGACTAATTAATCCTCCTTTGAATAAACAAATAGAGAGAAAGAAATAATTGCAATTAGAGTTTCAAAATTTTTAAAAAGTACAAATGAGTCTCACTCAAAATAATTTAGAATATACTAACAAAAGAAAAATATTTTATCTTTCCAGTTAACTCCACCTACTTGTATCCCCATCGCCTACCCTCATCTACCATCACTACCACTACCACTACCATAAAAATAATTAAAAGAGAATTAAAGTATTAAAAAAATTAAGAAAAGAATTAAAAATAAAAAACAAAATAGTTCATCTTCCCCATCCAATGTTGCACCCTCCCATCGACTTTCACCACCCATTTCCCCATTCCACCACGTCACCATTCTGTGACTTAGTAATTTTCCTACAATCAAGTTTCGTATTCCAATATCTTTTTGTTTTCAACAAAGTTACAATTTTTTTTTTAGGAATTTAACTATTTTCAGAAAATTCTCATTTCTATCTTCTCGTTGCTGATTACATACATATGGACACATATAAACTATAGACATATATACCCACTCCATCAGCTTTTGAATTTTGCTTTGATCAGTTTTTTTTTTTTTTTTGGAAAAGAGGACGGTACCTCCAATTTTTATAGATCAACCCTCACGTATGGCGGAAGAATACCGTGAATACATTCAACTTTCCAATCATGAACAAAATGATATGTGAATATGATATTTCTTCTTCCATTATAAGGTTCACTCAAGATCTCAATTCAAACCCCAATTCTAATGGTTTTAATTCAAATCGAAGCTAAGAGGAGATTTTTTTTTTTTTTTTTTTGGAAAATATTTTTTTTTGTTTATATGTTTTAAATTATTTTAAGTGGAACTCGTTTGCACTATCTGAAAAGTTTAGGACTTTGACTACAATTATTTCTACTTTTTTTTTTTCCATTTAGATAAGAGGATAAATTAGTCATTTTACAATGCTTTAATGAAGAAAATAGACGATAAGGACTTTTTTGCGCAAAGAAATGTCGATATGAGAGTCTAAATACTAAAATTGAAACGATAGGAACAATTTGCAAAATGAATTCAGATGATAGGGACATTTTGCATCATTTACCCATATTTGACGGAAGAATTAACGGAATGAGATGGACATGACAACTTCGCAAGAAAAGATTGAAATAAGGGTGTAATTGCTAAGTTTGAATCGGTAAAGACGATTTGCTTAATGAGTGCAAAAAGATGAAAACGTTTTGTTCTAATTACACTTTTTAATACCTAAGTTTGAGGTAAATGGGAAATGCACCCCTTAACTCGAGTAGATAAAGAGTGAATGCAGGTGGTAGTTCGAGAGAATAAATGGAAGCGATCGTTTAGATTTTTTTTTCAAATTCAAATTTAGGGAGATTGATCTTTGGGTTTGATTGGGTGTTGACGATGGAGGAAGGGGGTTGTATTCGGCTGTTGGCGAAAAGGGTGATTTGTTAGGCACTTTGATTTGTGGCCGACGTGAATAGGCAAGTCGAAAGGGTGGCAATAGCAGGAGGAGAAGAGGAATATGGAAGTTCAAAAGCAAAGGAAGTAGGCATTGGTGTTGACGGTGATGCCGGAGTTCGGTGGCGGCGGATGATTTTTAGGGAGGGTGGGAAGGAGACCATCCCTATTTTTCTTTTCTTCCTCTTTGTTTAATTATTATAATTGTATTTTATATTAAAGTTGTAAAGTTACCATTTCCCCCTTTGTAAATTTGGTCAAAATTATTTTTTTGATCAATTAACGGTCATCCATTTGGACTCCAAGTACGAATTTTTAAAAGGTTTGATACCATAGATGGCACAAATGAAAGATTTAGATGAAGTTTTCTATTAAACGAAAGGATTGGTACCATGACTGCAATTCTTCCTTTACTGTATCCTCTTTGTCCGCCTAAACCTACCAACCTCCATTTATACGATTTATAGTGCAAATGACTATATTTTGAATGAAATATTAAAGAACACTATCCACCTTAATCCACTATAATATTATCTACCTAATTTTATTCATTTTATTTTATACGAAAGTTCTTATACGATCTAATATGGTACACCAAACTTAACCAAATATTAAAAAAAGTAAGTTACACATCAATTCGCCACAAGTGGAGAGATTGCTCCAAATTCATTTCTTTTGCATCCCATGTGAATACTTTCCCACGTAATGCCAATAAAGGTAAACGACATTACCTTTAACATCGAATGTCTTTGTATCACCTTTTATATTAGAGTAATGCTATGTAGTGAAAATAATGTTCAACACCAAATCTTACCATTAGTGATCAAATCTATTTTTTAATCATTGTGGAGTCCATTGCCATCTAGGCTTGTTTATCCTAGAGATGTTTAAATATCCACGCCTTCGAGATTTCCACTCACTAATGTCACACAGCAGTGTTTGTATATAATATCATATTTCCTTGATGTTCTTCCCTTATGGAGAAAACTGAGGCCCCAAAAGATTTATCTTACTACTGAAGTTCATGATGATATAAAGGAGATATTCCAAATACTTCCACAAGAGAGAAACTGGGATGGCCGTTGGCTGTGTCAATACAAAGGTTTTGATGTCCAGTACAAAGTTTTCGACCAATAGTATCCTCTCAAAGACATTTCGATGCTTGTGATACTGATATACTGTTGGCAAGCATGCCTAAATCAGGAACCACCTGGTTGAAAGCCCTTGTATTTAGCATTGTCTTTAGAAATAATTACTCCATTGATCAAACCCCTTTACTCACATCCAACCCTCATGCACTTGTACCTTTTCTAGAATTCAATGTTTATTGGGGCAATGATAATCCTGATCTTGAGAGCATTCCCAGTCCAATAATGTTTTCAACCCACATGCTTTACGAGTTGCTTCCAAATACCATTCTTGAATCCAAGTGTCGAGTAGTCTACATTTGTAGAAATCCCTTGGATCAATTCATCTCTCATCGTCATTCCTTGCACGAAAATAAATTAGAAAAAGATGCAGAGCTACTCACCATTGATGACACGATATGGGAAAGCGAGCTTGAACAACTCTCGGAAGGTGTTGTTTCTGAAATATGAGGATCTAAAAGAGGACATTGTGTTTAGTGCAACGAAGACAGCCGAATTTGTTGAATTCCCTTTCTCAGTAGAGGAAGAAAAACAAGGCCTCATAGAACAAATATCAAGACTGCAGCTTTGAAAATCTCAAAAGAGTATGGAAGTAAACAAGTTTGGTAAAAGTGTAATTCAAAATAGTTCATATTTCAGGAAGGGAGAAGTCGGAGATTGGACCAATTATCTCTCTCCTTCGATGGCTGAATGTATTGAAGAGCTCATGGAAATGAAGTCAAAAGGATCTGGTTTGGTGTTCAATACCTATTGCAAGGCCAGCTCCTAAAGACTAGGATAATGTTTTGCTAAGCTTGAACCGCAAAAAAAGTTAATTTTAAGCTTTTATGTTGTTAAAAATAATTTACCATTTCTTTTCTGTCATTGAGTAAAGCATCTTCACGGCCAAATCTACCTTATCATTCTTGCAAAGGCAACCCAGAAGTGCTCTAAAAGTCATCTTGTTTGGATGGCAACCATGCTTAGTCATGCTCTTGAATAATTTGAAGGCATCTTGAACTTGAGCCTCCTTCCCCAATCCAGCCAATAAAGTGTTGCAAGTGACAACATGTGGGAACAAGTTTCAATTCCTTCATTTTGCAAAACATTATAAAGGCCTCATTTGACTGATCAACCTCGTAAAGTGCATCAATCAAGGAGTTGATGACAATTGCATTGGGACGACAGCCACTTTCCATCATTTCGGAAAGCAACTGAATGGCTTCATCTGTTTTCCCTGCATTACTAAATCACTTCATCATCATGTTGCAGGTTACAGAATCTGGTACAAGCCCACTCTGCTTAATACCATCAAAAAATCTTTTTGCCTCTCCAAGCCTACCGACTTCTGCACTGCAAGGTTAGACAGTGATGCATTGCAGGCAACAACAGTTGGAATGAAGATTTGGAAAGATCATATTCCCTTTCACTTTCATTTAATGTTGCAAATGCTTCATCAACTTTCCCAACCTTGAACAAAGCGTCGATGAGTATAGTATGTATCAACATCTGCTTTATTACCATCGGCCTCAATCCTGCTGCAGAATTCCCTCACAGGGTCCAAGTCTCCACTGTCACTAAACTTGTCTAGCAAAGTCATGTAAGTAACTCGATCAGGTTTATGTCTACCATATTTCATCTTCCTATACACTTCTTCAGCAGTATCAAGTTTTCCAGCATTACAAAGAGCATCAATGAGAACAGTGTATGTAACCACATCTGGAGCACATCCCTCATCATCCATTCTCTTCATTATACTTCAAGCCTCATTAATTTTTACTGCTCGTCCTAGCACTCTGATGCAGATGGTGAATGACACGACCCGTCCCAAAAACTCCTTATTAGACTCAAGACGTGACGTGCGCCGATGAAAGACTAGATTATAGTTGCCTTGGTGATGGGTCCAGTGACTAGCTGGCACTAATCATCGGCGCACGTCTACCATTAGGACAGAATAGGTCTCAATGTCTTCCAAGACCATTCTTCTATACACCTCTAAAGCATCCCTCCAAAACCGCGCTTGAAGAAGCAAATGTATTAATCCATTGTATGAATATGCATTCAAAACAAACCCAGTCTTTCCCATTTTTCCAAGCGCAAATGGTGTTTGCATCAAATTAAACCCCGCAACCATATCATCCACATGTCCATGTACCCTCAAAAGCTCAAGCACGTAATTACATGTTTCTGTGGTGTGCATTACACTAGGCAGCTCAGCAATGGATTTAAAGAAAGAAAGGGCTTGGTTTGGTACTTTGGTTCAGATATTGACATCAACCCCCAACTATTTCATCAGAAGACATGCCCCTTTTCACTTTCCCATCTACCAAAACAACTTCATTTGAACTTTTCATCACAACCCCACAAAAATCCACTTGTTTTTTCTTCATTTTATTCCAGTTTACGAGAGACCCACATGGAATAGCCCTCAAAGATTCAGCATTTCTTTCGGTAACTAACACATTATCATAGCTTGAAATTAGCAAAGCATATTTATGGGGAGTTGAGTATAATCACATCGATGCATGATGAACCAAGGTAAATACTTGGGTTCACTAGTATGAAGGCAATTCAATTACTCTGAAATTGTTGGAATGAATATAGGAATTCAAAGGATTAGAGCGTTTGACATCAAATTTGATATTGGTGTGATGTGATAGCTTTTTATACATTAATTTTAATGATACTTTAAATAATTAATTATACAAATTTTGATGCGTCAACGTCAAACTTATTTGTACACAAAGAGTACAAGTAGATAACTTAATTCTCTTGAATAACTTTTCTTAGCTTTTTGAGAGAGAGAGAGAGAGAGAGAGATTTTAAATAATAATTTAGTTATTTTAAGTATTATTAAAATCAATGACAAAATTGTGTGTCACGATATGAAGTGTAAATAAAATTGTAAATGATGGTGTAACTTGTAAGTGTAGCAAAAATGTATAAATAATTAGACTCTAATCATCCACTTTACTCATTGTTGGCTGTTGCAGATAAGCTCCTAATATATTTTTTTTGGTTACATTTTTATCATTAAATCTTCATAATTAGCACATTACGCCCCTATTTGGCCACAATTAAATTTATAATACATTTTTTTCTTTTTTTTAATCATACATTCTCTAATAAAATAATACTATATATAAATCAAAATCTTTTCTTTCTTTTTCAACCACACATTCTTTAAAAAAATACTTTTCCAAAAATTATAACATCAAAAATGGAGGTCAGGGGCTTTACATCTTATCCTTGCTAATAGTGTTTCTCAAAATATTGCGTAGTGTATAATAAATAACAAACAAATATTTTATCAAACTTTTGTATTATTGAATTTTTTTGCTTACTTAAAAATATGAGAAGTAATAACGAATATTTTGTAAGAAGTCGTCGTTGGGACAAAATATTCAAATTAATGAAACAATGAAAATAAAAATATTACAAAAAATTGAAATAAAAGTATAATAATAGGCTAAGATTAAAGTCCTATTGTGCAATGAACAGAAATTGAGTAAAGAATGCTTTTAATAAAGCAAAAAGGGCATTCTTTACTCATTTTATAAAGTTGAGTGCAGAAAGTGTAATTACTTCATAATTCATATATAGGGCGTAAATATAAATAAGTTCGATTACTGCAATCCTACTCAGATTCCCCAACTGCCGCCAGAAGCCAAACAAAACCTCAATACTCGCCCCACAGATAGGGACAAGGCAAATTGGGTTGTGAAAAATTGAAAAGAAATGGAAAGTGGAAGCAGCAGTGCTAAGAAAATCATACCAGACTCAGTGATGGAGGCAGTGAAGAGGACGTCGAATAACATAGATGAAGTGAAAGCCAATTTGGTAGAGTTCTTGAAATACTGTGATACTGAAACCCTTTCTCAATTGGAGCCTCTTGAAAGGGCCCAGGCTCTTTTCTTGATAGCTAAAGCCAACACCACTCTCGTCACCTGTATGTATTTCGTGTATATGTTTGTGTTTTCTGTTTTAAAACTCAACTTTTTCGAAGCCCTTTATTTTCAGTTATATACTGTGAATTATTGAAACTTGAAGTAAATTATGTTTTTCTATTTTATCTCTATATCATCATATGATGATATGAAGCGACTTTTTTTCTATATTTTGAATTTCTTCGAGAGACTCTTGAAATTGAAGTGAATCTTGGTCTAATTACGATTTTTTCTTGTGTGTATTTTTTTTTATGTTGCTGTTTCAAACTTAAAATTTTCATTACTTCTTGAAACTGGAAGTAAATTTGTGTGTGTGTGTGTGTATGTGTTTTTTTAATTTTCTTTTTAACTTTATCAATCATCATATGATGGGACTTTTCTCTGTGTGTGTGTTAAATTTCTTAACTTGATTTTAAAGAGTTAATTGTGTTCGTTTACTCGCTACACTTAAAAGATGCCGAGTTTTCGTGAGTAGACTTTTAGCGGGTGGTTTGACCACTAAACTTCTCAAAGTGACGTCTGTATGATATTGAAACATGGGTTTTGTTTATTTTTTTGTGTTTATTGTTATGTTTTTATGTGTTTAGAAAGTTCTTTTCGAGCTCAATATTTTATTCAATTTTTCGTCGATGGAATTATTATGTGTTTAGAAAGTTCTAAAACACTTGAATTTTGACCTCTACCATTCAACATGACAACTATAATAACACATAATAATTCCATTAGCGAAATAATTCAATAAAATGTTCAGCCTGTTAAGAACTTTCTGAAAACGTAATAACACAACATTAAACACAGAAAATAAGCAAACAAATGTTTCCATATCATTTCAGATTCACTTTGAGAAGTTTAATGGCCAAAATTTGTCTAACTATATCAAAGACGCTTGCCAAAGTATATTGAACAATTAAAGACGTCTTGCTTATGTGGATTGTTCCTCTTTGTGATTGGACATCTAACGTTGATGGGGCGCTAGCTATTAAATCGGTTTGCTATGTTCGCTATTCCGTTAGAGATGCGAATCAGAAGTAATTCATGTGAGTAATGTTCGACACTTTGAGAAGTTTAGTGAACGAATCAACATCATGTAGTGAGCAATTGAAGACATTAATCTAAGTTTAATGATTATTGGGACAAATTAACTCGATTTTGAATAAAGAGAATCTACTTTTATTTTTCTGTGTATTATGTTTTCTTTTTCTTTTTTAAATTAATGGTTATAAAATACCGTTTATTTTCGGTCATTTACATTGAATTCTTAAAAATTTAAATAATTTTGTTTTAATATTATTATCTCTATCAATTCATCGTGGGAAGAGACTTTTCTTTAGTTTCCATTCCTTGACTTGATTCTTGAAATTGAAGAAAATCTTTAAGTTTAATTACTTGTTTTTGTGTCTTTGGATATGTTTGTGTGCATTCTGTTTTCTGTATTCTGTGTTAAAAATTTTAATAACCCTTTATTGACAGTGAATTCTTGAAACTGGAAGTATATTTTGTTTTTATTAATTCTCTCTTTATGAATCATCATGTGAAGAGACTTTTGAAATTGAAATAGAATCTTGAGTTTAATTACAGTTTATGCTTGATTATGGTGGCTTTTAGTGAGGCTGAGATGCAAAGGTGTGAACCCAGATAACCATCCTGTCAGAAAAGAGATTGTATGTTTCCTTTTATCATTCTCCATTCTCTTTATCCATCTTTCTTTGGTTTTCCTGACTGTGTTTTTGGCTTTATGTGTTAACTTCTTCTTGGTATTCGAACGAACACATGGGCATGTATGTGAAATCAGGCATTGATCAATGTTATTTGCTTAAAATTATTCATAATTTTTAGGTTTTGAACTGTATATTGGCTCAAGTTATATGCTTTTGATGTTTTGATCAGTGTTTTTGCATAAAACTTTGATTTTTGACGGTTTAGTTATTTACCTTTTTTGTGGTGCATGTGCTTAATAATTATGCTTTTGTGTATGCCTATTCGAATTTCTCGTGCTTTCATTTGTGTAATTTATACTTGGTGGAATGCGCATCCACATATGCACCTTGCTCAGTCCAGATGTTTTCCCCTGATTTTCATGTGCACGTGTGCGCTTTAAGATTAATTAGTGACCTGCCGTATGTGTTTGTTGGTTGGATCAGACGGATGTTCTAGTTTAAGATTATTAGTATTTTTTTTACTACTTGTTGTGAGTGTGTTTTTCTAATGGTCGTGTGCAGGAGAGATTAAGCCTGTATGAGGAGAAACTGCAGAAATGCATGGATTTGAGTAAAGGTATAATTGATTCTCCTTGAATCACATCTTAAATTTACAAGGCTAGTGCATTTTACTCTATAATTATAACGCTGCTGTTTTTATTTTTATTTTTTTTCAAAAGAAACTAACTCTCGTTGATTAAGATTCTCAAAGGTATAGTTAACCTATTCAAATGGAACTTTCTCTTGTGGTTTTGGGTTGTGGTGTATGATAACAACACTTTATTCAATCATTGTTTTGACTCTTTCAATTCACGTCAAGTTAATGTGTGTATCTAATCATATGGTTCGTTATCTTGAAATACCTGTATGGACAGTCATCTTGATGAGAGGAAAGTCGTGCACACTGTTACACAAGTTTAAGTTCAAACATTAGACATTTTGTTGTATTAGATGTATAAAACGTTGGACGAATCACTTGAGAGAATTTATCATCATAAATGGTGATTTCCATTTTCAATTTTTTTGCAGCTCCATTACGACCTTCAGCCACCATTAATCCAATGGCGGCAGCCCGTTTTATTGAGCATTCCTTGCCAGACCTTTCACCAGGTAGATAGTCAGTTATTTTTGGGCATGACATTCTTTCCATTTAGTTATCTTTTGAATAATTACATGGTTTTACAGAGCAGAAGAAAAGCATGAGGGAAATCAATAGCAGGGAGGTCACAAGGATTAAATATGTGGACAGAAGCGTCCAAAAGAAGAGAAAATATCAGTCATCTGAGAAGCAATCTGTTCGTGCTGCTGCACAGGAATTTCTGGAGAAAGCAGCATGTGAGCTACTAGGTGACAATCAAAGTGGAATTAAAGGACCTTTACAACCTGAAAATTCCGATGATGATTGCATCATTCTGGACTGATCCTCTGGTAGACTTCATATTTTTCTCTTTTTCGCTAAATCTCGTGTTGTTGCTTGCACTTTGATAATTTAATTGGGAATCCTAGATGCTTGTAGATCCTAGACTTATCTTATCATGTGATCCTGTTGATTCAAGTTGGAAAATTGCTAGGTTCAACTTGTTCATGGATGGTAATTTTCTGATAACATTTTTGTTGTTATGACAGTTTGGGGTGGATGCAATAATATGAAATTTACGAAATTTGGGCTAATTGTCGTGTTAGTTATGTAGATATCTCATTTTCTTACATGGATGAGGACTTGAAAGGTCACATGTTTTATCATCATTTTGAAAAATCCTTCGAAAAGACCCAAGTTTATGTGAACACACGATTTTCATTTTGATGGGAACAGCTTCATTTTATCTCTAAATTATTTCATTGAGATAGAGGTTGAGTTGGGACTATAGTAGTTTATCTATACAGTATGTTGTAAAGGTTTATTTTAGGCTATTACAATAATCTTTACTGCGTATATTCTGTTTTCAAAAGTGAAAGGCTTTCACATCTCTCGAAATTGTGGTATTTTTTCCATGATAATGGTGATGAAGTGCTAGTTGGGGTCAGAGATTTTTATTTTTACTTTGAATATATATGGATAGTTCTATATACTATATATGTTTTAAAAGGAATTAACGATGAGTATTCTTGCGAATCAGAATGTACTTGGGAATAGTGAATCTTGGTTAGTTGGGGTACATCAGATGTGATTCGATTCCTATACCACATGCCACTTAATGATTCTGTTTTTTATAGTTGAAGTAATTGACATGCAACTTTGTGATTTGCACCAACAGGCTATTTGGCAGGCTTGTAAACTAACTCCTGTTCAGATAAAAATTGAAAACCAATTTCAAACAGTTTATTAGTCGAAGCCAATTCCTTTTGTCGTTTTTTCCTAAATTGAGCAAAGAGTATTGGATTTATTTGAACAGACACATCTTAGAAAATTCCGAATCTATGTGCACTTTCTATTTCAAAAGACACTCTTGTTGAAATAATTCAACAAACCAATAAAATAATTTAACAAACCAATAAAATACAAAAACATGCCCATAATGAGCCATAGACTATCTTAAAAATCTATGGTAAAACAATGAACAAAATTAAATGTCTAACTTGCAAACGAACATAAATAGATTAATAAAGTAAAAAGTTCTTAAATTAGTAATCACGTTATATATTTAATCTAAACTAGAAGTAGAAACAATAGAAATCTCTTATATAATCATTGCTAACAAGATTCTTTGATATCATCCCTCACTTATAATGTTACATTCTCCTCTCTCTTTCCTTTCCGTATAAGCAGGAAAAAAAGAAAATAAAAGAATCTATAAAACATTCTAGGTTGTAAAGAAACAGCCCAAAATCGCTAAGGCCATTTACGAACTGGCAAACTTCTTAGTAACCTTGAGGCGTAAGCCTCACTACTGGAATTAAGGTGCATGATTTGAGCAAATGGGCTCAAGGAATATTTGAGGCATTTTATGAAACTATCACGTGAAGCGGGTTTTGCGGCGTAAACATCAAATAGTTTTTATAAACAATGGTCATTGAACCCTAGTTTGTTGTTTGCTATAAAATTTGAATTGATTCTTAAAAACTATATCATGTATATTTAATCCTTCTAAGTTAGCAAGTTAGACACATTCATTATGAAATCAAAGCATGGAATAGGTGGCACATTTGTGATCATTTAACAGAGAGAAGAAGGGCTGAATAGATTTACTGGCTTTACATGGCGATGTGGATTGCTGGCTAATTCAAAAATGATTGAGAAAAAATATAAATCGCGAGTCCAATATTATATTTATGGATAAACAACTACTGCAAACATTTTTCAGCAAATCAACATTGAGCCAGTCAATAATATTCAATATATATTTGTGCAAGAACCTGGAGGAGGAGCAATTTGGAATTAAGGGAGACTTTTGAAAGTTATGGAGGAATTTAGGACTGAAATAGATTCAGACTAGATTTTCCAAATTGTCTTAGGTGCTATTATGACTAATTTGAGTCCCCAAAGCTGCATTTGAGGAGTTCCATATTATATTGGAATAAGTTGGAAGCATATTCTCCTGTAGAGGTTGAACTTCGCATTTTCAAAATTGATATTGGCATTTGTTAGACGATTCGGTAGAGTTAATGCACACCCTTATTTGAAAGTTCCATGCAATTCGGTAATTGAAATGTACCTAACTCTACAAGATGTCTCCCTAAATCCACACTTATGGGCAGTTTTTAGTGATTTTCTGTTATAAAAGTAATAATTCAACCAAAAGAGACAGCTGAGTAGTTTTTTAAATTAAATAAATTAACGAGTATAGAGACATTTCTACTTACTGCTCAGAAAGAGACAACTGGGTGAAAAATTGATGTAGTTTTGATTTGATTTTGGTAATTTTATTCCACTAGGGATATAAATACAGTCGATAGGGGTGAAATATTTATTAAACCCTGTAAAGTTTGAACCTGCTGCAGAGAAGTTCAGAAACTGTATATAGTAGCAGTAGCAGTAGCAGTATATGACCAAGATATGAATCTCTCGAGTGATGGAAGCATCAAACTCTTTTTTTCTTGATTTTTGTATCTCTGTTTTCCCAAGTCTAATTGAGGCAATCAAGAGTATATGGGAATCATGAATCATTGTTTTTCTTGGCAAAAAATGCCCATTAGATAATTAATGATATGATATTCGGGAATAGAAAAAAGTTGTAACCCTTCAGAAGTTACTTTATCGTAAACGGTTTTGAGGTTTAGATCATTGAATGGGTAGAGTTGAGTCGTCTGGAAGGTTCTCTGAGGCAAGTTGTGATGGCAATATGCAATAGTAGATACTCTGTTTTTTTTTTTTTTGCATAGATGGAACCCTTAAAACGATAGCTGTCAGTAATTTACCCTTAGTGTTTTGTGCAGTTGATTGTGGCTCCGACATCCAAGGTTTTTGTGTTATAGTGTGAAATGTTATTGTTGGTTCTTGCTCAACATATATGCATTCTTTTGTTGCCTTAAATCATAACCCTGAACATTCTTGTTATCTTCCGTGTTTTGATATCTTTCCCTTTCTCAACTTCTCCATGCAGGGTCTGTCACACGGACTGTATGTACTGTTCGCGATCTATGTTCAAGCAATAGATGATTATCATATGCGATCACAGAGATTACGGTTTCCCTGCCTATACTCCAAGCAAATATCTATCTCCCACTTTTTCTTTTTCGCACATGTTAGAAATCTTTCAGTCTTGGTACGTCTCCCCCTCCCACTTCCTTCTGCTTTCTTGAAGAGAGAATATCTAAGTTGTTAATGATTGTCATTTTGAAGATTCTGGATATATATTGGCTTGTTAGCCCCAAAAGCAAAAATGAACCTCCGTTTTTGCATTTTGGCTGCATTTTTGTTTTTTTGCAATGGGTGTTCACCCTTGAAGACGTTTCATGCATGACCTTTTTCTTTGCCCCTTTCTTTGGTTTGGATAAAAATTATATTTTTAGTAGATTTTTTAATAAAAAGTTGGTGAAATATGTGATTGAAAAGTTGATAAAAGTTATGAGTTCCATGAAATGTGTGCAAATGAGTTTGGAGAAAAAATGAATTTTAAGAAATGGGACCAAACCCCGCTTAATTTCGTTTAATGTTGCAAGTGTGTTTTTAGAAGGCTTGCTAAGTTTTTTGACAAAAATGCTATTCATCCCTACTGCAAGTGGAGATGAATAACATTACTCATTTTTTGAGGACGGGGGGATGTTAGTGGCTCGATTTAAAAGGTTAAATTATTAAATGATATTCAAAGAAAATTAGGTAGAAAAAAGTCGTTTTCCCAGTTTTTTTTTTTTTTTTTTTTTT
>CAIGRS010327420.1:0-11334 GCA_903798395.1 Fraxinus floribunda | reverse complement strand
TCATTGTTATTACTTGCGTTATTTACAATTGATTGCATACAAAAACCCCCCCAATCATTGTACGAAGCATAAAATATTGAATTACACACTCTTCGTGGGATCGACCCTTACTTCCACTATTGCATTAGTTTTAGAGATTTAAGGACTATTTTTGGGTGCCTACGACAGCACACCAACACACCTACGCAAATGGTATTCCTTTCATAAACTTACCATGAAGAATTGAAGTTGAGTTTCACATTAGAAAGTACCGACAACATATCTGTTAGAAAATGCTATGATCTTCATCTCATGATGATATCTTCGTTGGGTTCCTTGGTTTTGTTGAGAAGCGAAAACGCTCTTCAGAAGGCTTCAGCTGTCCATGATTGCACAAACAAGCAAACACAGTTGTGAGAAGATGCTCTAAGAACGAAATTCTCTATTGCCCTTGCAGAAATGGTGAAACTTCTTGCTCTTTCTCTTTACACTCGCCCCATTGAGTTTGTGAAAATCTTGTTGGTTGATTACTTGTCTTATGTGCAAAACGCCAGGAAGAGGAAATAAAGTACAAGGCATCAAAGGTTGAGCAAGCTGAGCAGCAGTTGACAACTGTGATTTTAGAGTTGAAGGTGAGTTTATGACAAAGAGACAGGGAAATAGCATTCACAAAGGCTTAGAAAAGTTATGATGCAATTATAGCTTGCTTATTGGCTTAACAGTGTTTATATTGTGCTTAAATAGTTAAATGCACTCCTTAGCTCTTTTGTGCCCTCAAATGTGATTCAATACGGATACCTAATAATAGTGCTTTCTGAAAGTTCACGTTAATTGTCTGGAAAAAAAAATTTACATAGAAAGTTGGAATTTATTAAACAAATGATACTGATAATTGATTCCCCACGGCCACATGCATCACAAATTTGACTCTAGAAAGCCCCCTGCTTAAACACTTTCCCCCAACACGCAAAATTGATCCAATATAGATACATATCAAGTGTTGAATTTGTTAAACAAATGATACTGAAAATTGATTACCCACAGCCACATCCACATGCATCTCAAATTAGGCTCCAGAGTTGTTCTTATTTCTGGAAAGCCACCTGCTTAAACACCTTCCCCCAACACACATGCAAAAGAAAGAATCCCTGCATGGAGGTAATGAAAATATGAAAAAACGAAGTTAAAGAAGTGGCTTCATAGAATTGGATCAAAATCATAGGTAAACTGGCTTAAAAAGAGATTGGCTTATTTATCTGAAGTCAAGAGACTACATATAAGTAATATGGTTTTAGCGCTTTGACGCAATTTTAGGGGCGGTAAGGATTAGCTGGCAGAAACGTGCTTGTGTGCATGCATCTATTAAAATTGGCAGCTTATATACAAATTTGTACATATTTTTTATTCTATATTGTTTTCTGTGCTTCACACAGGCTGCTGAATCAAACATAAAGAACTACGACCAAGAAATATCATCCTTGAAGCTCGAAATTCAAGAGTTGAAGTTAGAAAGTGTGAATGCACTAGCACGATCATTTGAAAGAGAAGCTAGGATTTTTGGAACAGGAAAATATTTCACCTAGAGCAGAAGTACCGTGCTGAGTTTAATAGATTTGAGGAAGTCCAGGAAAGGTGTAAAGCAGCTGAGAAAGAATCTCAAAGAGCAACTGAGTTGTCCGATACAGCAAAGAGCTGAAGCTGTCACTGCCCAAAAGGAAAAAAGTGAGTTCCAGCGAATAACAATGGAAGAATTGACGGAAATTGAGAGGGCTGAGAGGCAACTCGAGAATTTAGAGAGGGAAAGGGCTGATTTAGCTGGTGATGTAGAGGTTACAAGTTGCTGAAATTGATGCTCTGTCTAAAATTGCAATACTGGAAGCCCAAGTTAGAGAACGAGAAAAAGAAATGGACTCACTTTTGGATTCGAACAATAACCACAGGAAGAATACGGTTCATATACTCAAAAGCCTGTTGGAGACAGCGTGTTGCTCATGCAGAAGCAAACAACAGGGCTGAGGCACTCTCTGTTCAGCTGCAAGTTACACAAGCAAAGCTTGACTGGCTCTCGCAAGAAGTGGTTGCTCTTAAATTTAATGAAAAAACAACTAACAATAAACATGAAACCATCTCCTATGGAAAACATGGTAGGAATGATGACTATGAATTATGAAATTGGGTTTTGACTCAGTTCATGATATGGAAGCAAATGACGAAGTAACCAGAGAAAAAAAGAGGTCTAAGAGCACAACTAGCCCTCTGAAGTTATCCAGTCCTGATGATGGTGGTTTGTGTTCAAGTCTGATGAACAATCCAACAGCCAGCAAATGAATGCAGAAGACTATACTATGTATACGGTTCAGAAACTAAAGCAAGAGCTTACCAAACATATTTTTGGCGCAGAGCTGCTCCATTTAAAGAATTCCAACAAAAAGGACTTTATAGTTCTCTATGAGAAATGCATCCTCCAGAAGTCATAATCAAAATGATTGCAAATATAAGGCGGAGTGAATAAGCACAAATAAGTGAAACGGGTATAAAATAGGTTGATTATCTCAAGGTCCTATTACTTTTTGTTCAGAGCTTGAGTTTTCATTTCACGACTATAACGCTTCCACGTGCTGGCTGTAGTAGATACTGCTCGATGATTTAATCTTTTGGTAAAAAAATCTTCCCTCTTAGAGTGCTTTCTTTTGAGTTAGCTTCTTGTTACCCTTGGACGGAGAGATGTTAGTAAAATTGAAATTAGTATCTAAAAGGTTAGTTATTTGTAGGTTGTTCTCAAGCTGATTGTTTGTTTAGTTATGTTTGATTTGGAGGACATCTTTTTGCAAAGGTTCTATGATTGTACTGTTTATGCCTGTCCTTCATATGATTGTCACTGCAATTGGAGTTATGTACATGGCTCTGTATGGTGAGGATTAAAATTAGATTTTTTGTAGATTTTAATAAAAGTTGATAAATGTATGGTTGAAAAGTTATGGATCTTATAAAATGTGTGATTAAAATTAATTGTTGATTCTGATTTAGATTAAAATATTGATTTTAATTTCTATCAAACATGGACTTAATATTTGAGCCCTTCTTTTCTTGTGCCTGGCATATACAACTTACATGCTTAGTTTTTGGATGTCGGAGATTCAAATGCTTTAAATGTAGGTTAAGCCCCCTGTTTGATGCACATTAAAATGGAAAGAATGCATTTTTTTTTTGTGATGTGATGGTGAATATGTGGTTGAAAAAGAAGGAAAATATTATTTTATTGAAGAATGCATGGTTAAAAATGAGTAGAAGAATGAAAATGAAAATTATAATGTAACTCAAACATGGGCTAAGTGTTATATTTCTCAAGAAAGGGGACCTTAGCTGTATATTCTTCATCATTCTATGTGCACGCCGTGTAATAATTTTATATGGAAAAACGTTTTACTTTCTTTTCCCTTTTGTCCAATGCAGCTCATTCCAATATATCAAATGTCATTACAATATGTTTTGCACGTTAGGCTAAAGAGTATTGAGGAGGATTAAGTGAAGAATATTAAAAAAAAATTTACATTTGTAGTATCTAATCCATCTATAAAGAAGTCCTTTCCTTCTGGAATATATGATTGACTGGTTTGCTACAATTGGGCTCAAGTATACCAGTTAGCGAAGAAGCTAAGGTACATTGTTACGAGCCTCTCATCCATTCTTATTGAATCATGCTGGGAGAGCAAATCCAAATAGACAAATTCACATTGGGTTTATGGATAATCAAGCTTGAAAGGATAACTTTTATCGCGTCAAGATGATATTCTACAATTGAGTTATATTCCTTTTCTACCCCCCTCGAAAAATAGAACCGACTAATCTAAAATCAGGGATGTGACATGTTTCCTTTTCTAGGGTACTAACAAGAACAATAAATATAGTAGAGACGGAGTGGGCCCATAACACAGAGGATTAAAGCAAGTTAAACAACCATGCAAAAAAGAAAAAAAAAAATACATACAGACCGTGCAAAGATCACAAAATATCAAGTTACAAAGAAATATTACAAGATCAGATTCATACTATATATAAGTGTGTCGCTTAAATGTATAGATATGGGTACATACATGATAAGAAATGTCTCACTATTCCAACAATTTTATTCCACCTTCCCCATAAATATCTCAATATTAACTTAAATTATTTCCCCAACAAGATACGACTACCACTAGAAGAGTGTCCTTATCAGTGTTAATCCTAATTCATACATATCACCTTTGTCCATCTTATTCCTCATTATTTGCCTTTGCTTGCACTAGAAGAAACCTGAAAAAAAGATGACCCATCACCATTCACGACAAAATTAGGAATAATCTGAGGTGGGTTGTCGCTAATTTGGCTCCCGACACTGTATGAGATAAAAGGAGTACTAGTATTATAGTACTCAACGAAATCTTTATTTTTCACAAATGGGATATTGCTGTCCTGTCTGCTGGATTTCTTATCTTTGATAATGCTTGATCCAGCGCATTGTCTTGGCTGAGTTTGATAGAAAACCTTTGAAATCACTAATTCTCCATCTTTTTCTTCTTCGTTATTGCCCAAGTGATATTGGTGCATTACCCAATTGGTTTTCTCAGGTTTTCTTTGCCTGCCGTAGTTTGTATAGAGAACTAAGATTTTCTTGTACCCTTTTATGGTTCCACCTGTTGAAACTGGCCTGGTTTTGCCAGTTTTGTGCCATCTTGTTTCTCCGGCACCGTCCGTGTCGGTGTGTACCTTCCGTCGTTTTCTAGTCCCGGTTGTGTATGCCTTTGAGGGCCTGTGGAAGAAGTGGCGAATTTGGCCATCCTTGCCTACTCCTGCACATTGAATATGTTGAAGGATGAGAAAACAATTAAAAATACATGCATGTCTAGTTTTCTTTATCAAGGTTGACATTTTAAAATCGACCCGAAACTCAATATTCGCCCATGTCCATGGACATAACTTTTTGATATTAGGCCATATACGAATTAATCTTCAATTAACGCACGCTAGATAAATATGTTTTTATACTTCCTACTAAAAAATCCACATTTTTGGAGGGATTATTTTGAACGTTAGCTTATCTGGACTGGACTGAGTAAATATTACTAGACTTTAAAAAAAAAAAAAAAAAAAAAAAAATTTCTATTGTACAATGATATTCAATACCCCTTTTTAAGCACACCCAAATATTATAATATTAATCTTTGTGAAAATATGACTAGCTGTCTAGCCGATGGTAAGTACTATGAAATATGTGGATAAAAAATATTTGACCAACCTAAATTATTATTTAAACTTTCCTAAACCTGCACTAAAATTTAAAATGAACGGCTGAGCCATGACATGTACCAAACTTGACATTATACAAACTTATAGTGTGTTTGATAAATATTATTTTGGAAAAATGTATTTTGAAATAGTAGATTGATAGAGAATGTGTGGTTGAAAAATGAATGAAAATTTATTGATGAGATGAAAAATATTATTTTATTGAAGAATGTGTGGTTGAAAATGAATAGAAGAATAAGAATGATAAGTTTTAAAGTGTGTTTGGTAAAACTAAAAAGCCAATTAAAATTGAAAATATAGCCGTTATTAGGTTTCACTCGTCTAATAAAAGTCAACAATAACGACTAATTTTTCAATTTTAATCTAATTTTAATCTCTATCAAACACACTCTTAATGTGTACCAAACAATGGCTTAATATCTGATTTTAATTTTTATATTGATGAGTATAAACGTATATTTAAAAATATTCGGTCGTTGTTAATTAATTAGTCAACTTTAATTCTGAGTCAAGTCTGAGATGAATTACCTAACAAGGAAAGGACAATGAAAGCTTTTTATTCACCTCAATATAGTGTATATTTTACCAACGTCTTCATTACTCCATTTTCTGGCTCTTTTCGAATTTGGTCACAATCATGTGGGAGTGGGACAAGAAAAGGCATATCAGATAAAGCTTTCAAGCAATTATCAGTCTTAGTTTAACACGACACTCCCTAGATATAAGCAATTGAACCTCAATCAAACATGAATTGTTTCATTCAAGAATTAATAATTAAACTTGAATATTAATCAATTACCTGGTAGCTTCTCTGGATGAGTGTAGCAGATCCCATTCTCACCCTCAATTGTCGGAATAAATTCATCGATAAGAGGATGCAATTTCCGGGCATTAGAAATCACCTTTGCCTCCAAATGTTCAAGAATTTCTTGATCAGAAGGATCAAATTTCACTCCAGCTGGTAGCCCCGGCAACTCGTGAAGACCGGTCTGATTCAAGATTTTGTTGGTATTAACAAAATGAAATGAAGTCTCCATAATCAAGAACATACTTGTTACAAATATACGTATATGTCAATTAACCATCTTCTCTAATCAAAAGCTTAAGCTATTAAAGAGAAAACACATTTCTTCATTTAATTTTGTTTTCAATACGTGTAGGAGGGATTTATGTTTTTGTTCCGTTACAATTTTATGAATAGGTAACTATTTCGATAATATTGAACAAACTCACTGAAATTTTAAAAGTATGTTAAAGATGTTACAAACTTCTATTTGCCAAATTCAATTTTTTTTCTGTCATAGACCCTCGTGCCCAATCTTTTGTATGCACTAATACCATATTGAACAAACTAATCTAAAAACTTACTTAAATTGTATAAAAAGTTAACCTAATATGAAGATTTAAGCCGTGAGAGAGAGAGAGAGGACATGTTTATTTATTGAAATTTTGTATTCTAAAACATATTTGGAAGAAATCATATATACCTGATCGTGGAGTTGTATGGTATGGCCACACGAAGGACAAGTAATAGTCTTAACATCATCAATTTTTGAGTTGATAACACTGTTTTCTTGTGGAGAAGAGATAATCTGAACGTGGGCTCTTTCGTTTAAGTCATTACACCATGTCATGTCTTTTGCCTTGCTCTTACGCCCATCCCAGACTGGGTTTTCCTTTCCAGATTCCTCCACCACCTCTCTAATTATAATCTGAAAAATTAAAAAAGTAAATTAACTATCAAAAAAAGTACTTAAGATAAGAAAAATAAGTTGTAAAAGCACGTTTCAAAGTAACCAAAATCTTGATTCTTCCTGTTGGCAAGGAACTCAGAGAGAGAGAGAGAGAGCGAGAGAGAGAGAGGGTTAGAATTCTCTTGCTTATATTTTGTGAAAGAAAAAAAAAAGAATGATATTTTATTTTCTAGAAAAAACAATTAGGTTGCTTGGACGTCAAGTTTAGTTTTGTTGGTGTGTATATTCACGTGTGCCAGAATAAATCAAACTCTTATGTTCCCTTTGAAGTTTGACCGTGCCTAATGAAATACTGTGTATTTTTTTTTTAGAACTAGAACGATTAATTTTAACTAGAATTAGAGAATAGACTAAGCCCTTGTTTAATTCTTATTTTCAACCATATTCATACAATAAAATATTTCGTAAGTAAATTCAAATTTTTTTTTCTACTTTTTAAACACAACTCTCGAAAACTTTTCTATTAAATACATTGTTTTCTCAAAATAATGGCTATCAAACATGAATTCAGACCGGTAGCTAGTCGAGTTCCACGCTAGCTATGTGTTTATACATATTTAGTTTGATTTGACCAAAAATTAGATTTTAATAATAAAAGTTGATGAAATTACGTGGTTGAAAAGTTGAATAAAAAAATTATGGATCCCGTAAAATGTGTAGTAAAAATGAATTTTAAAAATTAGGGCCAAACATGAAGATAATATATTTCAAGAAACTTAAGTCAAAAAAATTAAGAGTAAACAAGAAATGAACCAAGGGTAGAGTGGATGTGGGGCAACAGATATTCTTTGAGGACGTTTCACCTCTTTCACCTAGAGAAGGAGAAGGGTTTAGCTCCAGTGTCAACCTGGAGTGTCCCTAAAGCTATATACTACCAGTGTGTGTGTGTGTGTATGTGTATGTATATACGTACCAACGAATATGAAAGTAACAAACGGTGAATTACACCAACCTGTATTTCTCAACTGCTATATTTCCATTTCTTCGACTACACTTCTGTACCCAAGAAAAGTATCTCTTTTACAGGCAGACACACACAAATCATAAAATCAGTTCGAATATATAAATTTGATGTGCTAGTCTCCTAGCTAGACAATGCTAGAGTTGCTTAGTCCCTGTTTGCTAGAATTTTTTTGAGAATAAACTATGTGAAAAGTGATTTTTTTTTTGCCCTGTTTGGTACGGATTAAAATCAGATTTTAATCAAAATCAAACAATCAATATTAACCACATCTTTCATGGGTCCCACAACTTTTCAACTACACATTTCAAAAACTTCTATCACAATATACTAAAAATATAATTTTAATCCCCACCAAACACCCTTATTTTTTATTTTTTTGAAAAATGTGTGATTAAAATGGGTTAGAGAAAAATAAATTTTAAAATATGGGGACAAACAGCGACTTATTGTGGATTTTCTGATGCTCAAAGTTAGATGTTCACATATTACTTTAAGCATATATATAGAGAGAAATTACCTATGTACCATGTATTTAGCCTCCATTTGGATTTCATTTTTTTCTCTTAAAATTTACTTTTTAAATCAATATTAATGTTAATCAAACATTTTATAAGACTTATAAGTGCTGTACAATCATCAATCACCCGTTTCTTGAAAAGTAGAATTTTAGCAAAATAAAATAACAAATTTGCTATTTGTACACAACCCTCTCACATGTGTGTAGGGTCCCATTATGGGCTCCACACATGTGACAGAGTTGTGTACTAAGTGTGTAAGTGTATTATTTCTCATAAAATAATATCCAAACAGTGGCTTAACATAATATGACTTCGGAATAACCCAAGAAAATTTTATATAGCTATGGAGTAATGACCTGTAAACTAGATTTGCATAACTTTCCGTGTAGGGAATCTCCTTCTCTCTTTTTTTTTTTTTTTTTCTCTCTCTCTCTCTCTCTCAAATTACCATGAGGACGAATATTTATTCATTCGGAAAATAAAAATAGATACAAGCTTAGGTGGGGAGAATTTGACCTAACCCCAATCATTATACAATACTGAAAGTTTAACCAACATGGTTAAACTTTTTATCTCATGTGCCCTAGTCATGTTCATCATCATCATGCAACGTAGAAAATCATTTTTATTTAGCCCCTGGTGCAGTCACATTAAAATTTTCATTTTCATTCTTCAACTCATTATCAACCACACATTTTTTAATAAAATAATANCATTATACAATACTGAAAGTTTAACCAACATGGTTAAACTTTTTATCTCATGTGCCCTAGTCATGTTCATCATCATCATGCAACGTAGAAAATCATTTTTATTTAGCCCCTGTTTCAGTCACATTAAAATTTTCATTTTCATTCTTCAACTCATTATCAACCACACATTTTTTAATAAAATAATATTTTCCATCACATCAATAATTTTTCCTTCTTTTTCAACCACACATTCTCCATCAATCTACTATTCGAAAATACATTTTTCCAAAATAATGTGATTCAAACACACCCTTAACTCGGGGGTTATCATAAATTTTACTCTTTGATTAAGAACCTAAAAAACTACTATTATAGTTAAAAAGTATTGCACTTTGTTGTTTTTTCTTAAATATTTAAACCACACGAGAATTTACCCTTACAAGAAAAAAAATTACTCTCTCTCTCTCTCTCGAGCGGTCTTCAAAGCATCAAATATTGCAATGCTTTTTGATTGGAGTTGATTAGTTCATATCCAGGCAGTTGTAACGTACCGAGAAGGAGACGGGAGTAGACAAATTCTTCCCTTGAAATATAAAATGTAAACCAGCCGACAAGGTAGTGGATATTATTGGTTGCCTATTCAATTCATGTATGTATTTATTTAACTTCTCAGATAAGCTAAGCAACAGAAATCTTGGTGATGAAGCTCTTTATTAGGGTTTACTTTAGCGTATGGACGAGGATTCAAAGACTGTCTATTTTCAAATTTCTTTTCTTTTCTACGGCTTCTAGCCCCACTTTGGTGGGGGTTAGAATCAAATTTTTAGTAATTTTTGATAAAATTTGATGAAATGTTTGATTGAAAAATAATGGAATCCATAGAATGTATGATTGAAATGAATTGTTGACTTTGATTTATATTAAAATCTAGATTTTAATCGGTACCAAATAGGAGTTTAGATTTTAATCTAAGTCAAAATCAATAATTAATTTCAATAACATATTTTATGGATGCGACAACTTTTTAATCACTTATTTTATCAACTTCTATCAAAATTTAATTAAAAACTTGATTTAATTCCCACAAGACAGGGACATATATAAAATTTAAGATGTGTGTTCTTATTGAGCTTATTTTTTGAGATCTTTGGAATATGTGATTTTCTTATGTGTTTGGATTTTATTATTAGGAAATTATAGTGTAAGGAGTATAATGAGTCGCATGAAATGTGTAAATAATTAATAAGCACGTAAATGTATTATTAAAATTAAAATTTGACTTAGACTTTTGAATAGATTATGCCTCTATTTGGTAGCCATTAAAAAGAAAAAAAAATTTGAAAAAAAAAAAAGTTTTAAAATAGAAATTTTTTGGAGATGTGTGATTAAAAAGTAGAAAAAAATTTAGGTTTACGCAAATAATATTTTATTGTGTTAATGTGTGGTTGAAATGAGTTTGAGAAAAAAAAAAGAATTTTGAAAAAATAGATGACTAATAAAGAAAATAAAAAACACACAAATAAAGTAGCAAGTGCAAAATTTGAGAGAATAATTATTTTATCTACTATACAAATATGTAGTAAAGTTTTAATAAATGAGTCCAAATTATTGTCATTTTAAAATCACATTAAATGAAAAAATTAATTAATTAAGAATTTAAGATATTAAAAAAAGGGGGAAAATATTATTTTTTGTTCATAATTTAAAGTAATTCAATTTTGGAATGGAACAAAAATGGAAATTACACAGAATAATTTTAAAAATTTAGGCGAAAGTCATATAATTCCATAGTACAGTGATGAGCATTGGATTATGCGTTCAATTCATCTCCTGGAATTTATTATTATTGTTAGTAAATTGAATTTTAAGATTCAATGAATTATTTTCATCATTTTTCCAGGGCCATTCAACTAAATGCATTGACACGAGTTTTATGGAACCTTGTTTCCGTTAATTTTCTTGACTTTGATCGAGAAATAATAATAATAATAATAATAATAATAATAACCATTAATGATAAATTTCTCATTTTGGATTGATTTTTGAGAGAGATTATGGCTTGCAAGTTGCAAGAATGAGATAAGAAGGAACTGGGCCCATGAAAGTGACCAAAACTAGATGGGAAAAAATCAAAACTAAGG
>CAIGRS010327342.1:0-15219 GCA_903798395.1 Fraxinus floribunda | reverse complement strand
GAACAAATATTCAATGTTTAATCAATACATTGGTACACGAATATTGTGAACTACTTGGCAAAGTCCATTTCCCCATTAGATTATTCAGGTCATCATATGAAGAAATTCTTTGCAGAGTTGAAATACTACTTTTGGGAAGACCCGGTTCTCTATAGGCGCGAGGCATTCATCTGCATATGTGGGACACTTCGGGGCTTCAAAGATAGTAGCTAAGATCTTATAGTCGGGGTTTTATTAGCTTACATTGTTCAGAGATGCCTTTGAATCTGTGAAGAGATGTGGTCGATGTCAACGTACGGGAAATATATCGAGAAATAATGAAATACCTCTGAAAAGCATTTAAGAAGTGGAGTTGTTTGACGTTTAGGGGGATTGACTTCATGGGGCCGTTTCCATCGTCGTTCTCAAATCAGTATATACTTGTGGTAGTTGACTACGTCTCCAAGCGAGTAGAAGTAGTGGCATTGCCTACTAACGATGCAAAAGTGGTGATTGGATTTCTCAAGAAACACATTTTCGCCCGCTATGGCACACCTAGGGCTATCATCAGCAACCTCATATCATCTTCATACCAGCGGGCAAGTTGAAGTTTCTAACAGGGATTTGAAGAGAATACTAGAGGTCACAATGAATTCTTCAAGGAAAGACTGGTCCAAGAAGTTGGACGATGCTTTGTGGGCCTATCGAATAGCACTCAAGACACCTATAGGCATTTCACCGTATCGTTTAGTTTTTGGGAAAACAAGCCACCTGCTAGTTGAGTTGGAACATCGAGTATATTGGGCACTTCGCATGTTGAATCTGGATTTGCATGCAGCGAGTGAACAACGCTTGCTTCAACTGAATGAAATGGATGAATTTCGTCAAGAAGTTTATGAAAATGAAAAAATCTACAAGAAGCGAACCAAGAGGTTTCATGACATGCATATTCAGATAAGGGAGTTTCTTGTGGGGCAGAAATTACTATTGTTCAATTCTCGACTCAAGCTTTTCTCGAAAAAGTTGAGGTCAAAGTGGTCCGATCCATATACTATTACATAAGTATTTCCACATAGAATTGTGGAAATCACCCATGAGAGCGTGGAAACATTCAAGGTCAACGAACAGCGTTTAAAGCATTATTGGAGTAGAGAATTCTTGAAAGACAAATACACCATTCATCTCAAACCATCGGAGTGATCCCAACACGATACAGTCGAACCATCGACTATAAACTAGCGCTGGATAGGANATTATTGGAGTAGAGAATTCTTGAAAGACAAATACACCATTCATCTCAAACCATCGGAGTGATCCCAACACGATACAGTCGAACCATCGACTATAAACTAGCGCTGGATAGGAGGCAACCCATCATTTCTACCATTTTACTTCTTTCGCTTTATGTAGTAGAATAACCGATTTTCAGTTTTTTATGCATTTTTAGTAGTTTTAGGTCATCGTTCACTTGGGTAATTCACGACACATCCATGCATAGTCTATACTGGTTTTGAATGCGTTATACGTGTCTTACGTGGTGTTCGAGTCATATTTGAGTGCTTGGAAATCAAACTCATGCATATCTAGGCAAAAAGACAATTTTCTTAGTTTTAGGACCAACACGTGATTTCATGGTTGAAAATGGTTTTGAATGTGTTGTTACAGTAAATAAGCACCTCGGGTAGTTTAAAATGTATTGGGATGAATTTTGGGTGTGTTGGATGAAATGGTGGACTCATTGACCAAAAATTGGGATTTTCAATAACAACATGTGTTTTCGAGCTTACAAAATGTTTTTCACACCAAGTTCTTACTTCTATGCACATTTCGAGTCTAGAATAGATTTTTACAGGCTGTGAGAGCTTTGGAATGTCATTTTTGCATTGCGGGGTGAAAATCATATTTTTTGTTTTGAAAGTGGAGATAAATGAATTTTCCATGTATTTGAGCATGTTGGCATGCCATTAGAGGCCTCAAATAATCGTCACATATTAAGCGTGGCTGATTTTCTTGCAATAAGGACAAAACCCCATCTCTGGTAGTCTATGCAACCACATAAACTTACCAAAGATGATGTCGCATGTAAAGCTTCAGGGCCAATTTTGGCCCTGATGTTTTACTTTTGAGACCGCATCCAGTTACTCTATGCGGTCATATAGAGTACCATATGACTCATTCAGGCTTAAACTGGCTCATTCCATCTTCCACAATACTCTCCATCACTCCCGTCAGTACACACGACATCGTCCCAATACACTCGACTCATACCCACTCACGACACAACTCTCCCATCCATGATACACACCCGCTCCATCACACATAGAACGCACATCTCACAAATCAAGGTATGCTCTTCACTTTTGTGCGCTAGTCTTACTTCTCTTCTTACTTGGGTTTGTTTGATTTTGAATGTGATTGAGGTGTGGGGATTAGGTAGATGTTGGAGGCTGCTGTACTTGGTTTTGTTTTGGTTAAATTTTTGGGTTCGTTTAATACTGTGTGAATTCCATTTTTCATGCTCAAATTCGGTGCTCACAAGGTGTTCGATGCTTTGTCTACGTGAACAATGTTGCTACATTCGCACTCCCATGTAAACTTGACATGTTTCTATACGTGTTTAGACTAATGTGGTAATCTATTTCACTCCCCATTGCTATTCTGTAAGCACCAACTCTAAGGACATATTGCATGACCATAACATGGCTAGGCTCACGGCACCTCAAGTCACCTACTTTGTCCCTCAGTTTCCTAAACCAAATGACACTTGTTTGACCCCAAATTTGGATATGTCATAGATTAAGCCACCCTTTCATATGCCCGAAGGTTGCTCGGGACAATTTCAACTTTTTATGCTGGTGTCAAGGGGCGAAAGTACCTAGTCGAACACGATCTTATTTGCCTAACTTGCATTGTTCGACTTGATTTTGGGTTTGTTTTCGCATTGTTACATTTTTGGCCTATCATGCCCATAATTGTCCCCCATGTGCATCATACTTTACCCCGTTACCTCGTTTTTTATGATGTCTTGAGTAAATACATACTTGCCTTGTTTTTCACTCATGATTTGCATACCTTACCTTTCGTGCAAAAACTCTGTTGATTTAAGTGTTGCATTCACTTACTTTTGGTTCCATTTATGCTTCACATATGCCTCACATGTTATATTTTTCTTTATGTTGCGGAATGCCGCCAAAACGTCCATCCAAAGGCAAGGAAAAAGTGGCAAGATCCTAGGTCACTGCTCGTACACTGGGTACCTAAAGGTGGGTTCGCCAATCCCTAAGTCAAGAAGCCATCGCTTGATATTCGTAGATCATTAGCCATTTGGGCTCTACTGCCTAAAAGACCGATCCGACGAGAGAACTTCCCCGGGTTTGAGCTTACTACATTGGTCCATATTTGTGGCAGGGGCAAGGTCATTGATCGACCTCATCAAGTGTGAAAGATTAGTTCGCGAATTCTATGCCAACTTCAACACATCAACACTCCCGAGGCCGAACATCAACATCAAACTTGGGTGCGGGAGAGGTGGATCATGTTTACACCAGAGATTATTCAAGACTTCTATTAGCTAACATGGGACAACATAACTCCCATTCCCGATAATGTTCCTTGGAGCATAGTAGATGAAGTTCTGTTGGGGCTTGAAAATGTTTGGCCATTACAGACTTCGGTGTGGCATCAGATTGAACTCACTCTATCGATCACCATTCTTTGGCTGTTCATTTACCACAACATTGAGCCCAACACACACTGAACTACATTTACTGATCCTATAGCAGGTATCCTCTATCATTTGGTGCGGGGATAGAAGATTGACTTGGCCACCTTCATATATGCTCAGATCCACTCTTAAGGAGTCTGGGGGGATCGGCATCGTTCCCTGATTTTCTCAAGCCTTATTAGTAGTATATGTAAGTGGGCGGGCGTCATTATCCCATTAGGGGTGTTTCTCAAGAAGCCAAGTCCCTTCATTAAATAGACTACATTGGAAGCTTAGGACCGTGCTCAAGCGAAGCATAGAGAAAACCAAGGGAGAGAGCACTTGAGACAGCAGCAGGCTATCTAGGATCAGGAGGCAAAGGACGCTGAGATGCCAGAGGCACCATCACCACCACAGATACCATTGGAGGTAGACACGTAATTGCTCTGTCAGAAGTTTGCAACTATGACTAGCTCAAGCACGGATATCGAGGGCCTTGGGCAGATAGTGGATGCTATGGGTACCACCATCCAGACTCTTCGAGATGTCATGATTACCACTCAAGACTTTGTATCGAATGCCAGTAGGGATCATTGGCTACCAGATGCGAGGTGGAGATCATGAATGGATGGCTGAATAACTATGTGGACATAATTGATGGGATTCAGCTATGTGCCAACGAATTATGGGATCGTTTGGGGAGTATTAAGGCTAATGTTCGAGACATACGCACCAGGTTTGCCTAGCAATGGAATTGATGAGACAAATACTTGCCCATCTACCATCACCGTCAGCTGATGACACTTCTGTACCAGATTTTCATCCACCACCGCATTACTAATCTATGGAGCATTCTGAACCCCTTTTTTGTTACCTTTTCACGAACTTCTTCTTATTGTTCTGCATTTTCTTTTCTTTTCTTTTGTTTGACGTCAACCCACATGGAAGGCAATGTCTCAAATAAGTTTGGGGGTGACTTTCATTATATTTTCTACAGTTTTGTTGAGTATTTGATGTGTGATCGAAAAAAATTCATAAAAGATTTCAGTTTTTCATCGTTGCTGAGTTATTCTTATTTTTACGCATTTCTAGTAATAGTTTAGAATTTTGTGTCGTTGCATGGATTTGACAATTCTGCCGACCATGATGTTTAATATTGGACTATGTATGGACCGTGAATGGTGAAAACTATGCATCATTAGATTGATCAATACATGTTTATGTGAAACTTGATTTACTTTGCGCATGACACTCATGTTTGCATATTGGACTAATGATTTGATTCATTACTTAGAAATAGTTGAACTTAGAAAATATACTCGAAAGCCTCTTTTGTGCTAAACCATGACCAATTTTTAGAATAGTTTAGAGGTGATTGAACTGTTACAAAGGAGCATGGAGATAAGTGGAGGTTCCTCGCATGATATTATATATGGATTATCTAAAACCAATGAGATGAAAATGAGGTGAAAGTTTCAAGTTAGGGTTTAGTTTTAGAAACTGGGTGTCTAAAAGAAAAAGGGGAACTGCACAAATCATTGAATAAATAAAGACATATGTTCGAGCATGTATAACTCGAGTCATTAAGCTTGCAAGGGTTTGAAACATGGTGCCTTATGGTCATCTGACTTGGGAGTCATTGGCCTAAAGCTTGTTACATGGGTTACATAGAAAATTTGACAAACATATGCTTACACAAACGAACTGTCTTGAACCAACGGGAGTGTAGTACCGAAATATGAATGAAGTATCATGGTAATGCGAGAAACTAGAAGCATTGTGGAAATTACGTAAGCAGTATCTTTCTGTCATGGGTTGGGGGTTGAATGAGATGGTGTAATTATATCCTCTAATCTCAAAGAGAAAATTTGACAAACATATGCTTACATCAGTTCCGCCCATGGCAAGTACAAATAACCAAGGAATGAAAATAAGTGAACCAGCTATGGATAAATAATGCTGCAAACCATAGAATATAAGGGGCACTGCAGTTTACAGACAAATGAAAGTCAATAGAAAGCATAAAACTATCTAATGTTAATTAGGATTCCCATAGATAGACACCAATAACTTGTCATAATTGAATGATCCTCTAATACTAATGGATAAGAATAATTGGAAAAGGAAAGAGCAGAAAAGATGAAAAGAGGAGTTTGAGTACGAGGAGGTGGAGGTGGATGAGAGAACCCAATATTCAATCGGGAAATAATAAAATATAGCGGGACAAAAGGTCGAGTAGGTGGTCAGGGGATTGGAAGTGGCTAATTAATTAAAAACATTAAGAGCTAACAAATATTCAACACCATATAGTTTGTCTTTTATTGATGATCACTCTAGATACACGTATGTTTATTTGATGAAGCATAAACATGAAGTATTTAATATGTTTAAGGTATATAAAAATGAAGTTGAAATCACTTAAGTAAGAAAATAAAGTCTCTAAGAATGATAGAGGAGGCGAGTACCTTTCTACTGATTTTAATTTAATTTGTGAACAAAGGCATAGTTCATCAATGTTATGCACCTAGTACACCTGAACAAAATGGTTTGGTTGAAAGAAAACATCAACTTGATTAATGCTGAGTGGGAAGTACAAGGACGAACTTGTATAAAATTATAAGCTGATCAAACTTCATTCCAAATAAGAGAAACCCACATCTGAAATCTATAGATCTAAACAAATCAAAACAGATTCGATTAGGTAAACCAATAAAGATCCACATATACATCATACCAAAAAAAAAGATATATAGGAAGAAAAAGTAAAAAAAAATTTAAAAAAAAGGGAAAAATAGAACAGTTCACCTTACGATAAGTGGTACCATCAGGCTCCACGATCCAACCAGCCTCGACACAAAGACATTACTAAATTGCAGTAAGTTTAGAATAATCAAGTAGGGCTGTGTGTGAGAATAAATACTAACTTCTTCTATTTTTATTTTTATAGGTTAAATAAGAGAAAATGATATACAATTATTCTGTAGTACCTATAAGTCACCAAGAATTGTTCAGCAAGATGGAGATTGTTATGTGTTTGGGCTGCCTCAAATTCTTGGCCCAGTTTGTTGGTGTTGGGCTGCGTTAAAATCGAATCATTGGCCCAAATGTTTATACATTATTTAAGAAGAGTGAAAATACTAATTTTCTATTTTCAAACAATGCTGAAAGAATGAGAAAGAGATCTAACAAACAATAGATGGTTCGTAAACTTTCAACAAATGAAAATAAGATGTGCATTCATTCCCCGTTAGAAACAAGATTGAATTCTCTATGACACCCATGATTTATATATATTATAGTTTCCTATTGTACTCGCAGAAATAGTTTAGACGATGTCGCTGCACTGGCGCTGTAAGCACCGCTACTGCAGAGGCGATGCGCAAACGGAGCCATTGTCGCTGCGCAATTATGCGACTTGCTTTTTCTCTGAAAAAATTTGCCCTCCAAAAAACATTTTAGCAAAATATCTGTTATGTGAAGATGGAGACGCATTTTAAAATTTTTTGGCAACCTGTCACCAAAGTCTATACAACTATAAAAAAATAAAAAAATAAAAATAAAAATACAGGTGCTACCATCACAACACACGTAGAAGGCATGTAAACAAACAATTCCCCACTACAAGTAGAATTGTCCTTAATATAAAATATAATGTATAATAGTAGGTGGATAAAAATTGTTTTACAGAAGATAACTAGTATGAATGACTTTTTCACTAAAAAATAATACTATCCACCTAAGTCCACCATAATACAACAAGTTACAAGTTGGGAGTGTTGTTGCTGCCATTTTTGCTGATGATCGATCATCTCCATTTTGAATATGTTGTACAAATTCGATACATCTGATGCCATGTGTTGTCTATGAAGATTAAGCATATCCTCCATGTCTTCTCTGGTGTGTTGTCTATGTAGATTGAGCATCTAATGAGCTTATAGAACCCATTTTTGGTGAAAAGAATTGAAACACGTTGTTCATAGCTCCTGATAGTTCTTAACAACTAAAACGTGAATCTGGCATAATGATATGAAGGGAAACTTGTTGGCACAATGATACAAATACCCATTGGGCTGAACTTGTTGGCCCAGCTACTTAAAATCTACTTTGTTAAATGGTGCAAAAAACGTGTTTTTTTAAGAATGCTGAAAGTTGTGTTTTTTGCTTACCTTCTAAATGGACGGCCTGTATGTCACCAAGTGCAATCACCACAGCTGTTGGATGAATAGCACTTTTGGAGAGAGAATAGACAAATAGGCAAAACATGAAAAACATAGGTTGAAGCTCAAGGTCAATGCAAGAGTTGGAGCCATGAATTTGGACCATACAATAAGAGAAATACTATGTATGACATTAATTAATAGGTCAGATGTGGATATGGGCACCATTTGAGATTACTTATCAATTAATGTCTTTTAATTGCCACGTAAAACACCAATAATATTATGACAGAATCGACATCTGCCAAGCCGCTCTAATATTACTAGCACGATATTGAAATGGCACACTAAAAAGGTGAGCAAAATTCCATCGATTCAAGCGAGATGATATTGATTCAATTGTACATTGATCCAATTGTGTTGATCAATTCGAATTAGGATCTAATTCACCAAATTTCTTGTTAGAGCTACCATTACATTCAACTTTTGTGTGGCAAAGAGAGGTCGCCGCGTGATGGTTTCTCTATTCATCCATTCTTGAATGGCTTTTCTTTCATACGTCTATCCTGTTTCAAGGGTGACTAGATCATTGAAGATCTAGCCAGTGGGAGGAAATAGAGAAGATATGGTGAATGACTTCTTAAGAATAAATACGTGAAATTGTATGGAACTAATGGAAGTTTTTCGTAGACTTAACTTTCATTTTAAAATTTTATAGATTTTTGTAGAATTCATATAAGGGAAAAAGAAATATTGAAAAAAATAGAAAATACGTATTAACTTTATTCGATTTTCTCAGTTGGGCCAAGTAAGTAAGTGATATGGATTGCGGGCCTTTAGATGACTTCTTGTTATTTTCTGGTTGGCTGCCACATGGGCGGTAATAAGAATTTTACAAAATGAGGCATAATAATAGTTTCCAAATCCATGAACGGATATTGATATAAGGCGTGAGCTTTGACAAGAAATGGGAGTTATTGATATATAAAAAGAGAGGGCTTTTGAATTGCCTTTGTAGTTCAACTAACTGCGCGGATTCAGGAATTGATGCTCAACATGGTATAGTTGCCCGTTTGATTGTTGGCCGAAGAGAGCTACGATTGGAATTTTAACACGGTGCCAGAGCTCCGATGGAGGATATGAAAAAGAGGCATGGTAGTAGGTATGGTGTAGTTGTATGACAAAGTTGAATTTCTTCCTCCACCACAGCCGGCCTCCAGTAGGGCCGCCGAATTCCTCTTCCAAGAACTCATTGTTCAGATCGGTATGCCTCTCACGGAGGTGAGACATCAATAAATTCAAAATAGAAAAGACTTGAAATTGGAAATAAACAAAGTAGTTTTTAAATCAAAGATGTGAAGATGTTCACTAAGATGGCAAGGAAGAATAATAAACATTATTTAATAATGGCCTAATAATATTTGGTTGACCGAAGTTTATTAAAAGTTTGTTTTTTGTCATTGTTCTATGTGATAGTGAAATATTTTGTTGGGTTAGGAACTTAACCCTCACTTTTTAGAATTCATTAACTCCTAGAAGATACTTATACATGAAGCACAGAGCCTTCTGATGGAAGCTATTTAGGAACAAATAGATTGGTTCCTACTTTCGGGATAAGCATGATAATAAGGACTTGCTCTTTGTAATCTTATACCAATTGAGGATTCGACTTTACAAAACTTTAGAAAATATGTATTATCCATTAGACATTGAACAATATTGATTCCAATTTTTTCGATACATGACTTTTCTACTCCGTACTCTTTAATACTTTTCAACATCCTAGAGTTAATCCGAGCATTACAACGTCTAAAGTGATACCTCAACCATTGGGTATCTCATGGCTGGTGTGGAGCCATGCTGTTAATCTTGAGTTTGTGACGGACTGGAACTTTAACATGGTTGATTTGCAATGTTAGACCAGTTAATGGTTAAGAATTTTTTTCTCTCTTCCAATGTCTTGAATGGGAGTTAATGTCGTGGGTAGTTGACATTTGTTGGAATTGGTTAAGTATAAAATCATGATAAGTGACTTTCATGTCAATTTCGACCAAATATTCGAACGCGATCCAATAGTCAAATTATGGAAATAGATAGACTAACTTGTTCTACTCGTTGAGTAGATCTTCGTTGTATATTTGGAATCTCCAAACCAATTCCAGGTAAATAAGAAATTATGGTCTAAAGTTGGAAGAAAAAGAAAGAAAACTGGCTGATTATTTGATTAACTCTGTCACTCCCCTATCTCTCGAGCGAGGAGGTTGTTGTTGACCTTCCTTCGGCAATGGCAATAATGGATTGTCTTGTTGATTACAAGATGGGCGATAAATCCTCTGTTCAGAGGAAAAATACCGAGAAAAATGCTTAATTGAATGCTCAATTCAAAATGAAATAAGAAAAGAGAAATCTTACTTTGACATTCATTTTATTATAAATAAGTGATCAATTTGTCTCACATATCATGAAATGTTAACACAATTGTCTCATATAACGACTTATAAGAAAAAGTAAATAGTCAATTTAGTCTATAGATAGTAATGGAGAAGTTTTTTTTAATAAGACGGTCTTATATGTACATGTGATAGTCAATAGGAAATGGAAAAAAACATTTGTATGATGTACGTTTTGTTTTTCAGAAAACTTGATATACAGTATGCATTTAGATTTCCTAAGGCCTGAGCACGGGAAAGCTTCCAATCTGATAAGTGTAGGAAATGGATCATAATTCATAAGAGCAACTGAGGGAAAGTAAAAACTGATGAGATTAGAAAAATCGATAGGTAGTCCCTGCATGGCTATCTAGCATTTTCATTTCCTCAAACCCTAAATTTCCATTCTCTCCTATCTCTCGTCATCATCACCGACAGAGGCATGTCACCAAAGCTTACAGTGGCGAACGTCGCTCACCGCTGTAGAGCTGATGTGCTGGACTTTTGCTTTGTTCGATGGTTTGATTGTAGTACCACCTCGATCCGTTCTAATGAGTGATGGTTTGCTGCATCGGTGCACGAGTGTAGCAGCGTTGGGTGATCTATGGTGTGAAGAATGAAGGCACTATGTGAGGTGCTTCATTATTGTACAATGGTGATCTCTATGTGTGTATGTGTGTGTGATAGAAAAAAGGATGAAATCTATGGTGGTAAGGTGGTGATTTGTGCGTGCGTTGGTACTCTGTAGCGTCAATACAGCTGTGCAGCACCATATTGCGCCTGTAGAGGCCTAGATGGTAGCTGCAGTGGTATAGATTGTGGCTGCAGCGACGCAAATCGTGGTGGTGATGATAATTTTTTTTATTGGATGGGTGTTGGTGGTTTCCATGTTTTAGTGGTTTTGGGGTGGCAGCTATTATTTGTAGTGGTGGTAGTCGTGATGGTAATGGTGAAGGTGATTGTTTTAGCGGTGGTGGTTTCAACAACGATGCGACTGGTAGCAGTGGTGAGGTGGTGATCACAAGTGTTGGCGGTGGTCACAAGTTGTTTTTATATCCCGCAAGTGTACCGATCGTAATAAGTAATATCGAGAACCAATTAGTCCGGATATCATTCCCACGTGACTTCTATCTAACAATTGGTTAAATTATTCCAATTTTAATTTGATCGAAATAAATTAATAACATTTGTGATATTCTAACTAAACTAAATTAAAGAAAACGATACCTAAAAATAAGTACTTAGTTTAGTAATATGGAAGATCGCCTCCAGATCCTCCAATATCCTCAAAATAATTTCCAAAAAACCAGATGAACTTTCAAATCCTTTATCTTGTTGTTGAGCTCTATTTCGTAAAATTCTTGCTTCTTCATTTTGAAAGAACAAACGCAGGTTTGGATCTGTTATCGAATTCATCTGTTATTGATGAATAACATGCATACTCTTATATATGAAATGCATTGATTAGCCTCAGACATTCGATTGATAAGACCATATCTCTAATACAAGGCAAATAGCTTAATTTAGTCTCAAAGGTTGAAGAAATCAAAAATAGGAGAGCCTTTACTTATTGAAGTGTGAACTTGTGATTGTAAGATCTATCTAAGCTCAGAGAGGGGAAGGAATAGATGTGAATAGACTCAACCTTAGAACACACCTCGGGATAATTACTTGTTGAAGTGTGAACTTATGATGGTAACATCTATCTAAGCTGAGAGAGGGGAAGTAATAGATATGAATAGGCTCAATCTTAGAACACACATCGGGGTAATTGAGTGAAAAGAATAAGTTTGGCGGGGTGTGTATCTTTTGAACGAAGAGAGGAAAAATTTGACTATATTGGGTCGGGTATGAGTCAACCATGATCCTAATATATTGGTACGAGTTACCACACACACGTCGAGCTTTGCGTGCCAATGCAAGTCCTCCCGATTGGTTGCCACAAACACTTTCATGGATTTCGTGGAGTATGTAGGTGGCTTCGTCCCCCTCCCACACATCGAATGAGGGAGGATGAGAACCATCGCTTATACAGAATATCATCTATCAGCAAAAATGGATAGACCTCCTTCTTAGCTTGTAAGCCTCATCTTTGTTATCGAGCAAAATATGATCTTTAAGATAAGCTATGGGAAATTGCATCCAGGTTGGGTCCTTTCCATCCACATCACTTTCTCTGCAAAGATGGAGGGCCTTTGAAGGTGTTCAATTGGTACTATCATCAATAACTCGGAATCCTTGCTACTCTCTGACTTTGACAAAGTATCGGCATTGGTATTTCAAAATATGGGATCTAAGTCAGCTCAAACTTCTCAAAGTTTGGAAGTAGGTCCATCACCAATTTGAGGTAGGAAGCCATAGCTTTGTCCCTAGCTATGAAGTTATCGTTAACCTGGGCAACAACAAGTTGGGAATCACTGCTGACGAGCAACCTCCTCAGTTGGATTTCCTTGGCTAGCCTGAGGCCAGCAAGCTACCCCTCATAGTCGACCGCAATGTTGGTGGCTTTATATCCTAACCGCACTACACAGTTCAATTTGTAGCCTTCGGGGCTCACTAGTACAACTTCTGCCCATAAACCTGTGTCTCTAGCCAACCCATCAATGAATAGGTTCCATGTGGAGGGGCTCGGTAGTTTCCATCATTTCATCCATTTTAGGAAAATTGGCGAATTTCGCTACGAGGTCTGCTAGGGCCTGGCCCTTGATGGCAGTTCTTGCCTTGAAGAGGACTTCGAACTCACTCAATTCTACTTCAATAATCTCCCCAAGGCATTAGGTTTTTGAAGCACTTACCTAAGTGGAAAATATGTCAGTTCATAAATAGTGTGGGCTTGAAAGTAGGACACAACTTTAAACTTTTAACAAGCATGTCATCGACATAGACCTCCAGCATGTTACCGAGGAAGTTGGTAAACATTTTATTGACGAGTCTCTGATAGGTAGCTTCGACGTTCTTTAATTCGAAAGACATCATTTTATAGCATATCCGTGATAAAGGACGTGTTTTGCTCATCCCCCAGGTACATGGGAATTTGATTATAATTGGAGTAGGAATTTATGAAGCTCATTGATTCATGCCCGGAGGTGGAATCTACTAGCTGATATATCGTGGAAAGAGAAAGCTGTCTTTGGGACAAGCTCTATTAAGGTCAGAGAAGTCAATGCATACCCTCCATTTTTCATTATGTTTCCTTACTAAGACCGGGTTGGAGGCCCACTTCAGGTATGGGACCTTCATGATGAAACCATTCTTGATTAATTTATGTACATCTTTCTTTAGGGCCTCATATCACTCCGGATTTAGAGCTCTTCTTTTCTGTCTATGCTCGGTAATCTTGGGATCAATTTTCAAATGGTGACAACTGACTCCGAGGTCAATACCTATAATATCCTCGTGCCTCCAAGTAAAAACATCTCGATTCTCACATAGAAATTTCTTGAGTCTTTCCTTCACTTCTGGCAATAGGTCATTTCCTACCTATAGTAGCCTCGTGGGATCCATTGGGTCAAATAAGAAGCTTTCCAGCTCCTCCATCGAGGCTGTTTGGGACTCTGTTTCAATAATGCAGGGTCGATCTCGTCGAATGTAGGTGCTTCCTTAGGAACGTCTGCTTGCCTATGTAGTCTGCTACTATATTGATATCCCTAGGTTCAGCCTTTTTGACGGAGTTTAAGTAGCACTCCCGAGCTACTCTTTGGTCATCTTTTTACCGTTGCTACCCCATGTTCAGTAAGGAATTTCATACACAAGTGGTGAATGGAGGTAATAGCTCCCACATCTTTTAGTGTAGGCCTCCCCAACACTCCATGGTAAGCGGACCTACTATTAACTATAAAACTCCATGAATTTCAAAGTTGAATGGGATAGCTCTTCCATCTCCACTGCAAGTGTAATTTTACATCTCGTTATTATACTATCTCCAGTGACGTCATATAAGGGAGTGGTGATGGGAATCAACTCGTGATCCAAAATCACTTTGCCAAACGTTGCTCCGAATAGAATGTTAACCAAGCTGTCATTGTCCACCAACATCCGTTTTACCCCATTCCAAGCTACCACAACCCTCACAACAAGGGCATCACAATGGGGATAGGGGACGCCTTCTGAATCTTCTTGAGTGAAAACAATGGGAGGCGATTAATTTCTTCGAGAACTACCGTTCACTATATAACTGGTTAGTGAAAGGGCATTTTATCTCCTTGGCAAAGTTCCTTTGGGAGTTCCTTATTTCTCTACCCACATTATGTCCTTCAAAAATTATGTCAATTTCATGGATTCTCCTCTCAGGTTTGATGCCCTCTTCGTTGTAGTTGTCCATCTATTGCTCTATCCTCTTCATGCTCCCTCCTCCGTCGGGAGATACTTCCCCGATGGCAGGGAGCGGCCTTTTCATGCCTAGGCGGCTGATCATGCCTGGGTGGGGGCCTATTTCTCTAATTAGAATTGTCTCGATGGTCATTCCGAGAATTCACCCCCCTTGGGTGCTGGACGATATCCCCGCAATCCGTCGTGGCTGTAGGAGTGATGGTATGTACAGTATTCGAAGGGATTTGGCCTACCTCGGGATCCCAAACCTTTCTCTCGACCTCGTCCTCTACGGGGGGCCTGTTGTGTAGACTTAATGGGTTGAGGTTTTGTCGTAGGTACATCCTCATAGGCAATGTAGGCACGACATTTAAAGTGGTCGTGCCAAATGCTTGGCCTGAACTATGGGCAATCTTGTTGCTGGACTAGTTTTATTGGTGATCCATTAAATGAGAGGTGGGTCCCCTCCCACGCTACCTCTGCTAAGGATGGAGGCTCATGTTGGCCATGTTTCTATGATCATTCAGCTCTTCATTGATAATTTCCCGCCTCATCATCTCTAGCAGGGCGTCATAGGTAGTGGGATCTTGATTTTGTACATCTCTCCAAAATAGGGTATTCATAATCAGGCCTCCTCGTAATG
>CAIGRS010327332.1:0-17344 GCA_903798395.1 Fraxinus floribunda | reverse complement strand
TCTGAACTCGAAAATGATTGTTTTCTGACGACTAACAGAATATTTTGAAGACAACATTATCAGAGACAAAATATGCTATGTAATTTAAAATTAAGAATAAGAATGCTACAAAAAAACTTTAATTTTTTTTTGAGGAAATAGTGCAAAAATGAGTGAAAAGTGAAGATCTTTATTATAACTAGTCAGAATTAAACGTTGATTGAACGTTATTTTGAAATATTTTACAAGTGCTGTGAAAGTCACATTTGACCCCTTCATTTACCATTTTGATCCAAATATGAAAAAATGTAAGCCATTGAAAATAAATATTAATTATTATATATGCACGTAAATAGTGAAATGCATACTTGAACATGAGTATTAGAATTATAGTTAAATGTATATATGTGAAATGAATATTAAATCATTTATACTAAATGAATAAAATTTTAAAATGTCATGTAGCATGAATAATTCTTGAAACTGCTATTTTCATCAACAATTTTTATGTATCTATCACACTCCAATTTTATCTCTATTGATTTTTTTTTTCTTTAAATGCCATACATTCACATTACATTCCAACTTTATTTTTATTAAATTTATTCATTTAAACGCAACATATTCACATCACTTTTATAGCATTATTCCTTTTATATATCTTTTTAAAAAGTACTAAAATATTAAAATATGAAGATCCCAAGTTTTAAAATTAACTGCTGGTGGGATGGGCAAGTCTTTCAACCATTTTTTCCGAAAGAATAATGTTATTTATAGTAAAGACTGTCGGTAATTACCTTAAGTATCATGTATATGACAGTTTGTTATTTAATATATGAGACAATAAAAAATTATTATATTAATATATCAAATAACAATCTGCCATATATATTTCACTTAGGGCGACTACCAGTAATCGTCATTATGAATAACATTACTCTTTTCAAAAATGTATAGACACGATATGCATGCAAAACATTACAAGTTCCTTTTTTCAAAGGACAAGACATGATCAGTAATCGTGTGCGTAAATATTAAGGTAAGCCTATTTAGTGTGTGAGTGTGTGTGTGTGTGTGTGTGTGTGTCGTCTAAGCACTTCTAGTAGGAGGTGAATACAACTCCTATCTAATCAAAAACTGGAAGAAGAATATGTGCAGTGAAACTTCATCCGCGTATTTTCTCTCTATTTCCCACAATCCAAAAGGAATCATAGTCCCAAAATATATACAAGACAAAGCCAATAAAATAATGACAGCTCACCTAACAAACTAACAGAAAATGAAGAAAGAACACGTGGAAAGAGAAATAAGATAAAAGCAAAATAAAATAAATGATAATTCAACATCCCCCCTTCAAGCTGGCAATTGGTGGAGGTCAGTCAATCCCAGCTTGGAAACTAAGTGATGAAACTGAGGGGCTGCTAAATCTTTGGTGAATATGTCTGCAACTTGTTGAGCGGAAGGAATATGTTGAGGCAAAACGAATCCTTCCTTAAATTTATTTCTAACAATGTGGCAATCAATATCCAAGTGCTTCGTTCTTTCATGAAAAACTGAGTTAGCACAAATATGTAGGGCTGATTTATTGTCACACCATAAAGGGATAGGTAAAGGTATAGGAATGGCAAAGTCTTTCAGTATATAATTGATCCATGTGACTTCACATACAGTTGTTGCCAAACTTCTGTATTCAGCCTCAGCTATGGATCGAGAAATCGTAGTCTATTTCTTGGTTTTCCATGAAATCAGTGTGTCTCCAAGATAGATACAAAAGCCAGTGAGAGACCTTCTAGTATCACTGCAAGAAGCCCAATCAATATCAGAGTATGCTGTTAAGGTGAAATTCTGTTGTACTGGAAAATGAAGGCCTAGTAAAGGACATCCTTTCAAATATCGCAACAAATGAATTGCAGTGTCCCAATGAATTTGACAAGGACTATAAACAAATTGACTTAACTGTTGTATGCCATAGGTAATGTCCGGTTTGGTCAGGTTTAAGTATAGAAGTCTTCCAATCAGTCTTCTATATCTTTCTAGATCTGGAAAAGGAGGATTGGAGTTTTGTGAAAGTTTTGTACCTTTTGGAATTGGAACAGTAACTGATCTTGCACCAATGAGCCCAACATCTTTAATGATGTCCAAAATGTATTTTCTCTGGTTAACATACGTCCCCTTTTCACCTCTAGCAATCTCAAGTCCTAGAAAATATTTTGCAGCTCCAATATCTTTGATGGTAAATTGAGAATGCAGATATTTCTTGACTGATATAATCTCAGATTCATGAGTTCTAGTAATTAAGACATCATCCACATAAATAAGGAGAAATAAACTGTGATTGGATGAATGCTTAAGAAACAAACAATGGTCATGGTTAGACTGAATAAACCCATACTATGTGAGTTTAAGACTAAGTTCGGTATTCCATTATCTCGAGGCCTGCTTCAATCCATATAAGCTTTTTCTCAGTCTGCAGACTTTGTTTGCCGTTGCTGCGGTATATCCCGGAGGCGGCTGCATATAAACCTCTTCATCAAGGTATCCATGCAAGAAAGCATTGTTGATAGAGAGGCCAAGACCTGGCTGAGGCTATTGCAACAAAAATCCTAACTGTGACAAGCTTTGCAATAGGTGAAAAACAATCAAAAAAATCAACTCCTTCTAATTGATTGTAGCCTTTTGCCACTAATCTTACCTTAAGCCTATCCATGCTACCATCCGGTTTTAGTTTAACTTTGTATAACCATTTGCATCCAATAGCTTTCATCCCTTGAGGTAAATCAGTGAGTTCCCTTGTTTTATTTGATTCTAGTGCTCCCAGCTCATCATTCATAGCATGTATCCAACTTTTATCTTTACAGGCTTGATGGTAAGAACTTGGTTCTTGAATTTTTGACACATTAGCCAGGTATGTCACATACGTATGGTGTAAGTTTGGTGAAATTGTGTAAGGATATGTAGGTGGTGTGAATTGTGAAACAAGTTTTGTTTTGTTGAAAGAGGATTGGTGATTGGCAGTTGGAACAATTGAATTTTCAGTTACATTAGTAATGTAATCTTCCATCCATATTGGTCTGGCCTTGCCAGGTACTTTGTCTAAGGGTTAAAGGCTCAGATGTTATATTTTCTGGACATTCAGGAAAGGGAACTTGGATAAGTAGAATAGTGTTATGATTAGTGGAGGAAGAATCAGCAGTGGTTTCATCAGATGATGTGTCTGTGGTTGAGGCTCATCATTTTGATTATCACAAGGAGAAACAAATGGCATTATGGTCAGATCATCGTCATAAAATTCAGGGTATGGAACAACTGGATGAGATTTATCAGTAATAGGATTTGTGTATGATTTAAAAGGAAAGTATTTTTTTTTTATAAAAGGCAATGTCTCTTGAAATTTGAACTTGTTTAGTAGATAAATTGTAGACTTTGTGAGCCTTTTGTCCAATGCTATATCCTATAAATACACACTTTTATAACCTATTGATTCAAAATTTTCTTTGTGAGGTTTGGTATTGGTTATGTAACAAAGGCAACCAAAAGTTTTAAGGGAAGAAAAATCTGGTTTAATGTTGTATAAGATCTCAAAAGGGGTCTTCCAATTTAACACTGAACTTGGAATTCTGTTTATAATGTATGTGGCCATTGTTATAGAGTGTGACCAGAAATATCAAGGTTTGGAACATGAGGGATGTGGCCATTTGGAGTAAATGCCTGTGTTTTCTTTCTACAACTCCATTTTGTTGTGGAGTGTAGACACATGATTTTTGGTGAAGAATTCCTAAAGTTTGGAGCAAGGTTTGACATTCATTTCCAGTAAATTCACTTCCATTGTCCGTTCTAATGATTTTGACATCCTTTTTGAATTAATTTTTAATCATTTTGAAGAAGACTTCTAAGGTCTTAACAGTTTGAGATTTGTGAATAAGCATGAAGGTCCATGTGGCTCTCATGTAGTCATCTACAATGGTGAGCATAAAAGGTGTTCCAATCAGGGTGTGTTGTCTATAGGGACCCTATATGTCAATGTGTAACAATTGAATTTGTGAGTTTTGAAATGGAAGTTTGTTTTGTTTTGCTTTGTGGCAAATATCGCAGGGTTCTGCACTCTTAATGGCAGAAGCATTGACAAGCTGTTTAAGTAAGTTGAGATGTTGTAAGCATTGGAATGAAGCATGACCAAGTTTAATACGCCAATCAACATGAGAAAAGGGAGAAGCGTTATCAGTAAAAGGAATTTTATTTCTAGAATTCAAATTCTCAGTAGATAGAAGATTACAGATATTCATTCTCCTATAACAATTTCCAACTCCACTATTCAGGAAATTATGGTAATCAAGTATGTATAGCTTTCCATTTAATTTTCCAACCGCCAAAGTCCTGTCACTCTTCGGGTCTTGCATCAAGCAATATGTAGGATAGAAGATAAATTTAATCTGTGCAGTTTTGGCAGAGTTTAGGGACTGATAGTAAATTAAGTTTAAAAGTAGGTACGTGAAGAACATCAGTTAAAATGATTTTTGTGCTTCATGATAATGGTTCCAATGTGTTTGACAGCTTTGACAGAACCATCAGGTAGCAAAATAGAGATAGGTTGTGTAACTGGTTTTAGATTGGTCATTTGTGATGAATTTGTGCATATGTGATTACTGGCACCAGCGTCAACAATCCAAGTTCCATATTTCAGTTCATCAAGTGAAGTAAAAGCAAAATGTTGAGTGTACATACCAGAATAATCCCTGAGATGTGCAAAACTCACTGGATCTTCATTATCAGTGAGCTTCATTCCTTTCAGCATTTTCATCAACTCTTGTTGAACAATGGCAGCAATATTGGAAAAGGATGATGTATCCTTTGAAGTCACAGCAGCAAAACCATCTTCAAAATCAAGGGGTGAATTATCCATTTTCTTCACATTGTTTGCAGTATTTCTCCAGCTAGGATCCTTTGTCCTTTGATCTTTCTTGTACCAATCTGGAAAACCAATAAGTCTGAAACATCCTTCCTTTGAATGTCCACTCATACCGTAGTGGTCACAATACATTAGCTCCTTATCATAATTGCCATATCTTCTGTTGATTCCCCTTCCTACAACATTGTTTCCTCTACCAGAAGCAGATCTACTTGTCCAATTTCCTCGCCAGATCCATTTCTTCCACGTCCATCATTCCTAGTATTAACTCCCCTGACCATCATCGCAGTGTTATCATTAGTTTCAAGATACAACATATGCACTTCTCTTTGTTTCTCCATCCTTAAAACCATGGAATAAGCTCTATTCACCGAGGGTAAAGGCTCCATCACAAGAACTTGATTTCTGACATTGTCATATGTATCATTTAGGCCCATCAAAAATTGCATAAATTTGCTGAAAGAAGTTGAATCAGAAACTTCCTTTGCAGCTCCACATGTACAACCTGGTGATTGCATAAGACAAGTGATTTCATCCCACAATTTTTTAAGATTGGTGAAATATTTCTCCACTGTCATTGAGCCTTGTGTCAAGCTACTGATCTCTCTCTGCAACTGGTAAAGTAATGGTCCATTACATTGGCCATATCTCTCATTTAATTCATCCCATAAATCCTTTGCTAATGTTGTGTAAATAAATGCTTCCACAATTTCCTTCGAGATTGAATTTAAGATCCAAGATCTAACCATACAGTCTACCCTATTCTATTGATCAAAATCACATTTCCCATTTATGAAGCCCAACTTTAATTTTGCACCTAATGCTATTTTAATGGACCNCTTCGAGATTGAATTTAAGATCCAAGATCTAACCATACAGTCTACCCTATTCTATTGATCAAAATCACATTTCCCATTTATGAAGCCCAACTTTAATTTTGCACCTAATGCTATTTTAATGGACCTATTCCAGCTGAGATAGTTTTTACCTGTCAATGGTGAAGTTACAAGGATCATTCTTGGGTGATCCGAACTCTATAAATCCAATGGGTCTCCATTGGAATACTCCTTTGCTGTTGCTCTCTGTTCAACCGCCGGAGGAATTTGTAGATCATCATTTTGATCGTTGTTGTTTGCTATTTTCTCGCTTATATATTTATCACTTCAAAAATTTATGGGCGCGAGATGATTTATGGCTCTGATACCATAATAAAAAACTGGAAGAAGAATATGTGTAGTGAAACTTCATCTACGTATTTTCTCTCTATTCCCCACAATCTAAAAGGAATCACAGTCCCAAAACATATACAAGACAAAGCCAATAAAATAATGACAGCTCACCTAACAAACTAACAGAAAATGAAGAAAGAACACGTAGAAAGAGAAATAAGATAAAAGTAAAATAAAATAAATGATAATTCAACACTATCTTAAGAGTAAAGAAGAAACAATACAACTCTTATAGGTTAACTCTCTCTCCACTCTTCCCATCAGAATGGATTCATATCATAGGTATAGGTAAGAAGAAAAGAAAAAAATGGAAAATCCTATTTGTACCTAATTTTTTACCTAATGTTTTACGAATTGACAAGTGACGGCGCATTAATTCAGTAAAACATTAGGTACGTGTAGCATAACTAAAAAAAAAAATTTCCTACGAGCTAGTTTGCTTTCCCTTCTAGCTCAAGGGAATTCTTTTATTTTTTTCAAGCATAAATGATGTACAAATTGTACAAAAATGAAATAACAACCCAACATTTTTAATAAAATAATTCCAAATATCATATGTGATCCAATGCCGTATATCAATTGAATAAGATATTTTATGAATATTAGTGTTTTTGCTTTTATTTGGTAAGAATTAAATTTATTTTTTTAATAGATTTTGATAAAAGTTAATGAAATGTGTTGTTAAATAGTTACGAGTCCTATCGATAAAAAATTAAGATTAATCCCTACCAAAAAGGGGCTTAACGAGAATAAATATTAGTGAATTAATAGATTTTATTCTTATTTATTTTAAAAAAATATGTATTTTTAAGGACAATATTGAAATATGAGGTGAATTAAAATAATATTTTTAAAAATTTTAAAATTTTAATTGAGATAAATATAGAGTTAGATAAATATATAAAAACAATGAACATTAATATTGACTAAAAAAAAAAGAATCGTATTGCAAAAAGTAACTCAAGAAACAAAAAGCAAAAAAAAAAAAAAAAAAAAAAAAATTATTTTTCAGTTTTTAATTTTTCCAGGATATTATATTATGGTCTTTGGGTTTAAGCAAAAGGGTTTTATCATTTATGCCAGCTTCTCCTCCATTAAAATCTGGATTTCTATTCTCCAAACAATGGCGCGTATGGCCGTATTTCACCACGCGTGCACGGTGCCTCTAGCGCGTGCCATCCATGCCCGTGCTATGTCAGTTACCTGCAGCGGCACCGCCACTGTCACAGCGCCTTCTCTCAACAAGAAGAAGGAAGATCCTCAGGTGCTCCTCGGCATGTCCGAGCAAGACCTTCAACAACTCGCCCTCGACTTCGGTCAGGTTCGTCTAATTCCGCTAACAATATATCTAAAGGCGTGAAATGAATTACTTTGTTTTCTTTTTCGAGAATTTGACATTTTGACTTGTTTATTACAGCAAAGTTATAGGGGGAAGCAATTGCATCACCTGCTGTACAAGAGGAAGGTGAAAGAAATTCAGGAATTTAGTCACTGTGAGTACTAGAAAAATTATTTTGGGAGGGGAGAGTGTAATGGATAATTCTCTCCCCCTTTTTTTTTAATTATTTTGGGAGGGGAGAAGTGTAATGGATGATTTTGAGTTCTTTTAATTTATTATTGTAATTGCTTCTGTGGGCGAGAAGTGCCATTGGCATTTCGGAATGAACTGCAGGACGCGGGATGGAGGGTTGGGCGGTCACCCGTTCACAAGGCAGTCACTGCAGCTGACGGGACAGTTAAGGTGAACACACGGCTATTGTTCTTAAAACTTATTTTTGTTTAAAGCTGAATCCTTCTTAAAAAATCTCTATAGCCGTTTTTTGTTAATTTCATCTGGAAAATTGAATGCAAAATCGATAGATATAAAGTTGGACATATGTTACATTTTTTTCAATATGTGCCCAAGAGTTTGACTATAGTAATTGCTTGTGCTTCTGAGAAATTTGTTTCTACTTTTGTGAATTATTTTGTAGGAAAATGTTGAAGTGATTTAAGAGTTTTCCTATTGATTGAGAAGATTCCAAAACCACATTTTAATTATTTTAGACCTTTTCAGAGTATATCAGTTAATTGGAACTCATAAGTTGAATATTCTTTTCACTTTTTCTTATTTGGGTTATCAAGGAGGAAGACAGAGAAGACTGTTTAAAGAATTCACTGAAAGAAACAGCTAAAAATGCTTACTTTCTTTTATTTCAAGATTTGGACGTATCTGAAGTTTTTACCCTTACAAAATTATTTATGCATTATTGCGGTCTATGCAAGTAAACGACTCTCTGTGAGTTCCTGAACTTCAGAATTCTTTGGCAGAATATTCCTTGCTTTCTGATGTACATTCACCATTAATTTTCGTCAAACGATCTCTCACTCCTTCCTGCTCCCTCTCTCCCTATGTATTCCCTTCTCCTTCTTCCTTCCAATATCGTGCTCTCACCATTACTCTTCCTCTTTCAGTTACTTGTAAAGCTTGAGGACAATAGGTTGGTCGAAACTGTCGGCATACCTGTTAAAGATGATAAAGGTTCTGTTCGTCTAACTGCTTGTGTCTCATCACAGGTAACTTTCACAGCTTATAATTTTTTTTTCTAGGCCAGGTTACTTCCTTTTAGGAAATTCTATTTATGAGCTTAATTAGCATACATCTTAGAGGGTATTTATATCACTTATAAGCAGTAAGAGCTTATAAGCAATTTAAGTTGTTCATTTTAGTATTTATAAGAACTTAAAAAGTTTTGATTTGCTATGAGCAAGAAGCAAGAAGTTTTAATTGCTTGGACGCACCTTAAAAATAAGATAGGATGCTAACTTATTTGAATTGTCATTCTGAGATTATACAAGTTTTTAGTATGGCCTTTAAGAACCTTCTATCTTAACAATACCGAACTGGCTTATAGTGGTATTTAATTACATTTACTTTCCACTGTTGTTAACCAGGTGGGATGCCCACTGCGTTGTTCGTTTTGTGCCACCGGCAAGGGGGGTTTCTCAAGGAATCTTAAAAGGCATGAAATTGTTGAGCAGGTATGTATTCCTTTGATCCATACTAACTTTTGAAGTTATTTATATTAGGATGATTTCTTCAAACCACCAATTTTTTGCATGTGAGTACATCGTCTGTCTTAAACTTTTTTGGTGCCCCTCCCCTTACGTTTATGTGGGCAGAAAGAGAAGAAAGGTGTGGATTGCGGTTGACTGGGTTCTATAACCTCCATCTGTAACTACTCGACTTGCCTTTTCTTTTACCCTGCACAGACCAAGCTTTTTTTGGACTGCACAGCGTTCTGCTTAGCCCTTTTTTCTTCATTTGTTCAAGTGGAAGGGTTTAATTAGAAGATAGGCATCATTTACTAAACAGGTCAATTTCATGAATACTTGCATGTGAAAGTTTCTTTTGAGTTTTCTTTTTATTGCAAACGGTATGATCGAGAAGGCATGGAATTGGGAATCTTTTTCATTTCTAGTGTTTTTCATAAGGAAGATTGCATCATTATCTTAGTGGGCTACATGATCCATAATTTGATTATGTTTACAAGTTAATGCATGCTTGTTCATGAGCACATTCAAGTGCTCTAAATTAATGAACTGAGCCGAATTCAGGCAGACAGCACATTCTTTGTTTTTGACTAGTGTAAGTTGATTTGGGGCACCCTTATTTAATGAGCCAAATCTAGGATTGACTCATTCCACCTGCTGCTTGGATTGCTGAAATAGGAAATGCTATTTTCTTAGTAAGAATAAGATTTCACTTCTATGAGATAAATTCCCCAATAAAGCTGCTATTACCGGGTGAACTCATTGGCCGAAGTAGAAGAGAAGAAAATGGACAAATAAACCATTTTTTCTTAATATCAGGTGATCTAAGCAGAACTTAGCTCAGCTAACCCTGTCCAGCAGTGTGTTCTTAAACTTCCATTTACTAGTTAACTGCGGCGATTATATTTCTGTCCACCATGTGGCAGTAATCATTTGTGTTTAAGAACTGGATATTTTGTACGCATGAGTATTATGAATTTGCAGTATAAAACCTTTTTCTTTTAAAGATATTACTTAGGCGCATTTTGGCAATTGAAGAGCTCTTTAAACATATAGTTTCGCATGTTGTGCTTGTAGATATTTTCAGCATCATAAACTGTTTCCATCTTATAAATCTTCAGGTTTTGGCAATTGAAGAACTTTTCAAACATAGAGTAACAAATGTGGTGTTTATGGGAATGGGCGAGCCAATGTTGAACTTGAAAGAAGTACTTGAAGCACATCGTTGCTTGAATAAGGTATATCAAGTCCGTGCCAAGCATATTTTCTACTCGCACGACCTTTTTGTTTATTTTTTGCCTATAAAATCTTGCATGCGTGTACTTCTGTTACAGATTGTTTAAACTATTTTGTGGTACTTGATTTCTTTCTTATAGTTTAGGTGGTTGTCTTGAAAGCATATTCCGATCATTTGTCTATTATTGATAATTCTAATTCTCCATTTATGATTTCCTTCTAAGGGTGTGTTTGATCCACATTATTTTGGAAAAATGTATTCTGGAATAGTAAATTGATGGAGAATGTATGATTGAAAAAGAAGGAAAATTGATGTGATGGAAAATATTATTTTATTGAAGAATGTGTGGTTGAAAATGAATATAAGAATGAAAATGAAAAAAATAATGTAGATCAAACAGGGGCTAAATTGAGCAATTCTAATAGCAAAACGAACATTCTGTATTTCAATCCAAGGTCCAGCATTTCTAAATATGCAAATGCTGAAGAAACAGTTGGGCTTTTATCATGGCTTACAGTATCAGCTGAATACATGGATTTACAGATTATCAAATATTCTCTCTCTCCTCCCTTTTTCTGACATTTGTCAAACATGATTTTGAAACCACAAAATATCCTTTTCTTCATGTTGATGCCCATATGTAATTAACAGAATTTATGCAACAATTAAAAGTTAGTGGCATGACTACCCTGATCATCAGGGAAGATAAATCTTGAAAGAAATAGGATCTCATAGTAATTGATCCTTACCGAGGCAACATGGTGAAGAAACACAGCATGTAGTAGCATTGCCAATCTTTGTCCATTTTAACAAAACTATTCTTTCAATAACTGTTCATCATAAGTCCAGCAAATTTTATTGCCATAAGTTTACAGGGATTTTAGTTGGCCTGAACATGTGTTTTTATTAGCAAAAGAATGTTAGTTCTTGACTTATTCCTTTCAGAGAGGAAATTTTAGTGTACAACTAGTCACCATTATTTGCTGAAAAGGTAAGCATATAATTAAGAGAGCAAGAAACAATTTCATCTAATGGCGTTATAATGAAATTGTACAGACATGTTAATTTTTCTGGTCATCCAATGGTGTGGTTTCAGTTGATTAATTAGCTTGCACAACCCTTCTTACTTTTAGCTTCATGAAATGGCCATTAGAGTATAATACATAATTCCAATGTGATGTTTGTAGAAATCATGTGAAAACATCATAACACCCATTATACAAATTCATTGTGATGCTCAATTTTAAAAAAAACAAGTTTTACCTTATTACCTCAGTTTGTAGTATAAGAGATAAAGGATTTCACTGAATTTTTTTAACTTGGTATAGTCATAACTTAGTCTATATATTAATTTAGATGATGACACTAACAACAATAAACTAAGGTTGCTCCCAATAAATTTGGGGTCAGATTTACATAGATTGTTTAACAAGTTCCTAACCTTGAAATTTCTCATTTATTAAGGATATTCAAATTGGACAAAGGATGATAACAATTTCGACAGTCGGAGTTCCGAACACTATAAAAAAGCTGGCTTCTTACAAACTTCAATCTACATTGGCTATCAGGTACCACTTTCTATGCTCCGTTTCCAATTTGACATGTGCTCCAATCTCTCTCTCTCTCTCTCTCATTTTATTTTATTTTTTTTAATTTTTGTTTTTGTTAATGATAGTTGTCTTTTTTAGCATTTGATTTTAGAGCGGTGAATGATTAATTATGCTCTTTAAATTTTAATTGTTGGATTCAAAAATTATAAAGAAAATCATTGTTTTTGTATGGTTATGCAATCAAATTAATAGGAAATAATACTAAAAAATAATAAAATATCATGAAAGATATTTTGACAATGGTTTTTATATTTACCAAGGGTGAATAATATTGACATATACACGGACATTCAAAAGGTGACCATGCCCATTGACCGGGTGGGCCTTAAAGAAAAATGTAGGATTCTTGTTTTTCTTTGAAGGAGTGTGATTGATTTAAAACATGGTTGCCTTTTTTAATTTATTTGATTTAATTTCTGATAATAATAATAAAAAATGAAAATCAAGAGGGATTTAAATTTTAACCCTTTTTCATTAAATTTTATGATATTATTCGTGGGTTTCTTTTATATTTATAATGTTACCACTAGTTAAATCAATTTCATTTTTATTCCCTGCTTGACATTTTAAGGCTCTTGTTTTGCTAATATTTAGATTCATGCTCCTCAATTTTACTCTACTACACATTTAGGAAGTATTTCATTTGCCACCATGTCAACATTTTCTTATTCATTTATTTGTTTTACTATTGATAATAGTTTATATTTAATTGAAATTAATAGTTAAGCGGCTTAAAACTAAAAGGAATTGCTGCTATGCAAGTTCCCCTGCTATATTTCTACTTAAGAGTATATTAGCCTTTTTCATCACTATTCCCGCTTTACGAAATTTGAAGAAGGCGCCTTAATCCCTCCAAAAAACATATATAAGATTTTTCATTTTTTTTTTTTAAAATTTGGATTTGGATCTGTAATATCCTCATTTGAGGGGTTGTTTCTTTATTACCTACTTTACTGAGTTACCATTCCAGTTGCAAAAAAACAAGCACGATTGGCACTTTTTTCTCAGTGCAGGAGTTATTTGCTTTCTCATCCTCTTTTCAATGTTTTCAACATCAGCTTACATGCTCCGAATCAGAAACTCCGGGAAAAAATTGTGCCAAGTGCAAAGTCCTACCCTTTGGATGCAATCATGAAGGACTGCAGGGACTACTTCCATGAAACCAGTCGACGAGTATCCTTTGAGTACACACTTTTAGGTATTGGTGTTTTGCTGCATTAAGTTTCTGTTCTTAAATATGCATCTAGACGAGACAAATGGTGTGACTTTCTTTCTTTTCTTCTAATCTCTTTTGCAGCTGGAGTCAATGATGCAGTAGAGCATGCAAAAGAACTTGCAGAGCTTCTTCATAAATGGGGCCCTGGCTATCATGTAAACCTGATACCCTACAATCCAATAGAAGGTTCAGAGTACAAGCGTCCATATAAGAAATCAGTATGCGGTCTCCATCCTACTTGTGATCCATCAGCCATTTAATTTTGTTCAGCGTTACATTTAGTAGATAACTAATATATTTTTGACTTCCTTGGTTCAGGTTCTTGCATTTTCGACTGCTCTGGAGTCTCGTAAAATAACAGTCAGTGTACGTCAAACCCGGGGACTAGATGCAAGTGCAGCGTGTGGGCAGTTGAGGAATGAGTTCCAAAAGACCCCATTGCTTTCAGGTGCTGAAGACCAGCTATCTCAATCAGAACTACTCTTAGTCGCATGACGATACCATTAAAACATTATTTTTGCTAAAGCTTTGCTCTAGCTGAGCAGCAGCTCGGTGCTACTAGTTGATTCACAAGGGCTAGTTTTGTTGACATCTTCACCTCAGATTCTTGCTGGAAGGTGATTTTTCTGAGCCAGTGGCTTGGAGTAAGTATACAAGCGAGCCTATTTGGGACAAGGTAGTATCAATTGGATTTCCTGATAGAATCCCCAATGCCCATGCGTGGTTTGTAGCTTTGGAAAAAAGTTTAGGTTAAGAGGATTATATTGATTTCTTCAGCGCAGAATTATGTAAATTACTCCAAATGCTTGAAGGCAAGCAAATTCTTCGTGTAATGTGTTAGTGCAAATTTTGTTGATTAAAATATTATTACAAGTATATCTCCAGATTGCCTTATATCTTGGAAGGACCTCTGTCATTCTGCATCTTGGGGGACATGTTACAATTGGGTCAACTTGTTCATGTTCGAAAAGCTAATGATCTAGAATTTAAATTAAAGAAATGCTGCTGACACATCATTAGACAGGCAGAAATTAATTAAGAATATTTTAACAATTGGGTCAACTTGTTCACGAGATGTATGAATAATAATTAGTTTTTGTTTGATTCTCTTTATTTCAAAACTTTTTATTTTTTACTCATTTTCAACTAAATACTTACACAATTAAATATTTTGCTGGTGAATTGAATTTTTTTTCTATTTTTTAACCACGTATTCTAAAAAAAAAAAAATAAAAAAAAATCACTATTCAAACCATTATTTTTCCCAATTTCTCTTTATAACGACCATCACATAGAGACGTAATACTTAAGAATGTGTGATTGAAGTTATGTTTAATGTTTAGTTTAAATAAATTATAGTTTATTGTGGGAAATTACAAAAATGATTAAAATTGAAAAAATAGTTGTTATTGTTGACTTTTATTAGACGAGTGAGACTCAATAACGGCTATATTTTCAATTTTAATTGATTTTTGAGCTCTACCAAACATGTTCTAAAATTAGGGATCAAATTGAAATGTCAAAAAAACTGAATTCTAATTTGTCATCTAAAAAAACATTACATCCTTTATCTTCCTCCAAACGGTAAAATAAACTAGACCAAAACAAACCAAACCAAATTATTAGGGCCCACTAAGTGTCCTAAAACCAAAAACCAGGCACCTTAGGTTTGATGATAGAATGAACGGTCGAATTGGGTCAAATTTGACATCTCATACAAACCATGAGCTAATATCAAGGGGCAAGTCTTAGTTGACTACGTGGCCAAGTTTAACCCGAATCCCCGAGAAGTTCGACAATAAAAAGACACCACTTAGGAGCTGTTTATTGTTGGGTCCTATACCGGAACACGATCAGGAAAATGAATTGTATTGATAAGCCCCGAGCACCACTACTTCTACGAGGCATTAAGCTTTGACTTCAAAGCTTCTAACAATGAAGTAAAGTCTGAATCCATGATTGCCGGTCTAAGAATGATAAAAAAATAAGATGTACCTAATAGAGTCATCTATCGGAACATGATCATGGAAATGAATTGTGTTGATAAGCCCCTAAGCGTCAATACTTTTTCCAAACGTTAATCTTTGACTTCAAATTTTCGAACAATTCAGTAGTGTCCAAAGCCATGATTCTCGGTCTAAGAATGGTAAAAAAAATAAAGATATCCAATGTAATATTGCATAGTGATTCCTATATAATTGTTGATCAAAACCAAGAAGAAATGATTAAATTATCTCCCGGCTATCCAATGAGAGCTGAAAAACTTCGGAGCTTAAAGGTAAAAAACCTCGAGATCTTAGAATGACCACTTGAATCCACTAGCCAGCTTCGTGACCATCGTATGTGTGGAATCACTCAACAGCATTCCAGTAGGAAGAATAAGGCACCACGTTGGTAGACCCTAAGCCGACCTGGATGGACGAAATCATAGATTTTCTAAACTAAGGAAAAATCCCATTAGATCCAGCAAGTGCTAGAAAATTAATAATCTGGTCAGATTGATATACTATTGTAGAAGAGGAGGTCCTATACAAAGAGGAAATTCGAGGTGCATAAACGAAGAAGAGGCAATGATACTTTGGCCCACAAGATATTGAGGCAATGATACTATGGCCTACGTTAAAACAAGACGCCCTGGATTACGTGAGGAGATGCGATAAATGCCGACGACTCACACCTATAATCTAAGCCCCGCCTTCAGAACTCACGTCAGCCATGAGCCCATGGACTTTTTTAAAGTGGGGGAATAGATTTGATCGAACTAATGCGAATGGGACAATGTGGTGCCAACTTTGCCAAAGTCGTGGAGAATTACTTTACTAAATGGGTCGAAACCAAAACCTCTTGCCAAGATAATAGAACATAGAACCACTGACTTCATATGAAACTCATCATTCATAGCTAGGTTTGGTATTTTACACTTGATCGTTACTGATAACAATTTGACAATGCGAGACAAAGAGCTAAAAATCAAGAACTTTTCTACTCGAAATCACCCTCATGGCAATGGACAAGTCGAAGTTGTACATAAAATTATCGAGTACACCTTGAAAACTCATCTCAATGAACTAAAAAAGGGTTGACGAGCTTCTCAATGTATACTATAATCTTATCGATATATATTATGAATAATCACTGGAGAAATGCCTTTTTCCTTGGCCTTTGGAGTGGAAGTTGTTATCCCACTTTAATCTTGTGCTAAGAAACGTATTCCTAGCCATCCAAGATCTCAATTCAGGATATGGAGATAAATTGGAGAGGTCCCTACGAAGTGACTAAGATTCTATGAAATGGAGCCTACGAGTTAGTAGACATGCAGGCCAAACCCCTCATGCACCCTTGGAATGTCGAACACTTTTAAAAAAAATATTATTAGTGAAAAATGGAGGAGCATGGACTACTAGCATACTTGTATCGTCCCATACAACATCACTTATTTAAATAAAAGATGAATGTTGGAAGAAATACAACTCCTAAGGACAAGAAGAAATCTTATAAGGGAAATTAAAGATTTGCTCGTAAGCAAATGCAAGCCGAGTTGCATGTGCTGCAACACTTCGCAAATCTTTATAAAAAAAATTTTTACCAAGAAAATGAAAGATTTGCTAGTAAGAAAATTCAAGCTGAGGTTGCTTGTGTTGTAAATTTCCATAAGAAATTTGACAAGGAAAGTTGAATATTTGCTTGTAAGCAAATCCAAGTTGAGGTTGCATGCATCACTTAGCAATTTTCCTAAGGGTGAGGAAATTTTGAGCACAAGATTGTTAAACGAAAATAAACGAGTTGAGGTACAATGGACAAAACACTTAAAAAAAAATTATAAAGACAAAGCTACAGGAGACAATAAAGGATTACCTTCATTTCAATAGTTAAAAGACAAATCACAGTCATTAAAAGAAAATTCAAAAAATTAGTAAAAGCCTTAAGGTAAGCAAAAAACATCTTCTGAGCTTAGAGGGCTTCGTAAAGAAAACCGAAGTCGAACCTGGCACTTTCTTTCTATGAATTTGATCAACTCGAATAGGCTAATCACATAAGCCTCACTAGTATGTCAAGGCCGGAGATATCCTCCACTCCTTCTTGCCTCATCTCGACCTTTTTCATATGCAGCCTTAGTCTTCTCTTCTTCAACCC
>CAIGRS010327304.1:0-16608 GCA_903798395.1 Fraxinus floribunda | reverse complement strand
ATGTGAAACAAACTCAACAGCATTGACCTGGTATGATGCAGATCTAGTATAATATTGATCTTTTAAGATTCATTGGACCAAATGGCAGTGATTTACTATGCCTTCCAGTTGCTAGCACATTGGATGCATCAACTGTAGTTACTCTACAACATCCTATAGATTGAAACTAAGGAAATCTAAACATAATAACTATTGTCCCTTACTGATCTACTGCTACAGGACACAGATGGATGATGTTGTAACTTCTCTGTTACTAGGTGAGACAACAAATAATGGTCAATACCGACCATACAGTACATGATAATACCTCCAAGATTGACCAGTGTTTGACACAGCATGATTCATAGAATTAAGCTTTCTAATTTCTTCAAATCATGAAACATACTAGATGGTATAAGACAAGATTGATAAAATGAGAACATCAATAAGAACTAAGCATTCAGTAATTGAAAATACGTGGAAGCCTTATTCTATTGTGGTAGGAGCACAAGTTCTCAATAACCCGTCCCAAAACCATGTGAGGAATTGGTTATCAAAGAAAGCGAAAGACATTAACTATAGAAGAATGGCTTAAACATAGCAAATCAAAAAGAGATTTACATAACGAACAATTGGATCGTAACTGAATCCCCAAGAATTTTCTTGTTTGCAATCACTATTGATTTTATTCATTCAAAATCAGGGTATATACACAAGCAAGATCATATACTGGTTCCTAGACTTGGAAAATAATTTTCAAGAGCATATTCTCTAGCTCACAGTACTTCAAATGAAATCTTACAGAAACTTAACTTTTCAGGACGAACTTCACATAAAGTTGTCACACTGACCCTCGCCTTTTAAGTGCTAAATGTGCCCCCTTCACAATATTTAGGAAGAAATGGCAACCTTTCCATATTTATTGGCATAGTAAATTTATTTCGTAGTCTACGACAACTTCTCTTTCATACCATACTAGAGAGTAAACATATTTCATAGTCTACGACTCTAGGCTCTCGGACATGGAGAAAGAACACAGTTGGTCTTTTGTTTAATTTGCTCTTAACATGTTATTAAAACTCTAGTTGATGACCTAAACCGTGCAGGTTCTGTTTTTGTCTAACAGCCAACATGTTTTAGTTTAAACATTTCAACTTTATAAGATTTAAATATTTCCTTGTGGGGATAGAAACTTCTATATCTTACATGTTTTACAAGAACAACTCAATCCTTTTTGAAAATTGAAAAACTAGATAAAAAATACTAATCATTTCTGAACTGGTGGGAATTGGATTGCTCTTCCTAAAAAATGTTGGTAAGAAAAACCTAAAAAGCTTCAATATTCATGAGAATGATTTACTTTTTGTCTTAAATTTGATGGATTGTGGTCTTGAATAAGGTCTAAAGAGATGCAGGAAGAGCTGTAGGTTGAGGTGACTAAATTATCTTAGACCTAACATTAAACATGACGAGTTTTCTGCTGAAGAAGGTAGAACAATCTGCAGCCTGATAAAATTTTTATATCTCAAAACCATAAATTGGCAAGACTAACTCCAATTCAAAGCAAATCTCTTCAAAGGGCAATACTAACTCCAATTCACATGGCAGGCCAGGGCAATACTATACTCAATTCACATTTCACAGTGTAATTCAAAAATTACAGGGCAATACCATATTACTATTTCCAGAAATTGTACAATTCACACCTCACAAAGCACCGAGTAAGCAAGANTTACAGGGCAATACCATATTACTATTTCCAGAAATTGTACAATTCACACCTCACAAAGCACCGAGTAAGCAAGAAATTCACAGACGTTACAGAGGCAGCAATACTGAAAGTTTTGTCGGCTTCGAGCAATTGAAAAGCAAGGTGCCAATTTCATGTGTTAAAAAGAAAAAAAACATTGTTACAATTCGTACAAATCAAATTAACAAAAAATTAGAAAAGGAAAACGAGAATAAGAGGGCTTCACCTAATCACCTTGTTTTTTTGCTATTGTCGAAGAATAACCGATGGTTGAGGCATGACAGAGCAGGCAAGCAGTAGCAGACCAAACTCGAATGGTAGATGTAGGGGCTGGAAACTTAGGGACGGGATGACTAAGGAGGAGCCAGATGAAGGGGATGGAAACTGAGTGGTGGGAAGGGAGGCGTTGTGATTGTAGGTGTGAGGCAGAGGTATGAGAGTTGGGTAATTAGGTTGGGCTAGGTATTTGGATGTTTGTGATATGGGTATTAGGCTAATGGGCTGTGATATGGGTATTGGGCCAATTGGCTGTGATATGGATATTGAGCTTAAATTTGCAGCTAATGGACTTACATTTACGATGCGCAATTAATGTGTGCCGTAAAGTTTTACGGTATGCAATCAATGTGTGTCGTAAAAGGGTACTTTTTTACGGCATGCCATCCATGTATGCTGTAAATACTTTTAGTAAATGACTTATTACGGCATGCATTTACAACATGCCGTAAATAGTTTATTTTTATGGCATGCCGTATTTGCACGACGTAAACGTGTGCCGTAAAAAGTAACATCTGTTGTAGTGATTTTTAATTCTTTGTAGAATGAATGATCAAAATGTGATTGCCATTGCATTAGCATGGTGAAAATAAAGAAAGTAGAGTCAATACATACTATAGTTGGGGGTAGTGGTACAAAAGTAGACAATGCGTAAGTTAATATGGTTATTCAAGCATAAGTTAAGATCTATTGTCATTATTTGATTGTCCTCTCATTAAAATATTGATACCTTAGTATATCAATTATGAGATTTGTTTGAGGTATAAGTGGGGGTTTTGTTCGATATCTCACAATTTGGGGGTGGGGGGAATTTTTGGCCATCTTTTATTATCATGGGACCCACTCATGTGAGAATATGTAAAAATTCTATAAATTTTTTTTTTTTTTTTTTTTTTCTCTCTGTACATTCAGATTTATCCATCAATTATTGTAAGCAAAGAGCAAATGTGAATATTACAGTGCATGTTGTATCACTTTTAAAATGACATATTACCATTTACTGACAAGAATTAATGTAATGAGGTAATAGGTATCAACTCACAAAGTGGCCATCAATTAGAGAAAGTGAAAGATAAAAAGCTGAATAACAAGTAGGTGTAAAAAAGAAAGCAGCAATCAGTCTGACAGTTGGAGAAGGTTGTCGAATTAATTCAATCTCCATTTTTGCAGCAGACAAGGTGGTTAGAAGAGGAGAAGAAAAGGCAATGAAATAGGAGAAACTGACATGAGCTACATAAAGGAGGCAGTAAAAATCACTAAACTTAGGTATGGAGATCGCCATCATTTGCACTCAAGACTGAAGATTAATTGGATTAAAATTTACAGTTAAATCAATTTGGACTTCAAATCATTAACCTATAATCATTAATAAAGTTTCTATTAAATATTGTTCAAAGTTTGAATTTATTTCTCTCTCCTTTTTAATCTTAATTTTAAAGTAATTTTATTCATATTTTTTAATAAAATATTTGGTGGAAATTAAAATAAAAAATTTAATCCAAGTCAAAGTTAATAATTAATTTTAACTGCACATTTTATGAGTTTTACAATTTTTTAGTCACAAAACTCATAAATTTGTATCAAGATCTAAAAATATTTTGATTTTAATTTCAATCAAATATGAGCTAAATTATTGGGATGTAACTTGTCTGTGAAGCAAAATAAAAGATATTTACATTTTTTGCTAGCTAAAAAGTAATGTACTTATCTAAATGAGCAATGTCAGAAGAATTAAATTCAAGTACATTACTTTTTTGCAACACGAGTGCTTATACAATCAGTTAATCAATGAAATCAAGAAAAGATCGTTATAGTTTGAGACTTTTAGCCCCTAGTATAAAATTAACATAATTCAGTTATAAAATTGATTAAAATTTAAGTTAAAATTAAAAATTAATTTCACATTCTATGAGAAATACAACTTTTCAACCACGCATTCAATCAATTTTTATCAAAATTTAGTGAAATTTTAATGTTTTATCTAAACCAAACAAGGATTAATTCTTAACATATTTCATAGAACTTGTGGTACAATTTACTATAAATAATTTACACAAATTTAACGAAAACGTTAATTAAAATATGTAGCATTAGAACAAACGAGCAAAGGGTATTAGCAAAGAAAGAAAATGAAAAGCAATGAGAGATGATGAATTTTATGCTATGTTAAAAAAAATCAAGCTCGGAAAGAGTATTACTCCAAGTTCTCTTACATTAATTATTATTATCTTTTAACAGTTAAGCTATTCACAATTTTCTCCTAACATTTTTTCATAAGATAATGACATGATGACGTTAAATTTTTATAAAACATTTTTATACGTAAATTCAAAAAATTCATTACTTTTTAATCATGTAGTTTTAAAAAATTATCTTTTATAAAAATATATTCTTAAAAAATGGGATTCAAACACGGGTTAAGTTTACTGTTGGGTGTTGGAATCAGAGGGACACCCACATAGACCAAACTATTACTCTCCTTAACTCTCATTTGCATAGGAAGTTGGAAAATGAACTGGAAAGTAAACTACACGCCCCTCTCTCTCTCTCTCTCAATGCAATCCAAACCATGGTGACCCAAAGCAAAGCAAACGTCCTTCCAACTTTCTTTCGGAATAAATTTGCCTTTAAGAATGCACTTTCCATGGAGTCAAAAAACTTCCTTTAATACCAGATAAGATTATGATAAGAATTCATAAAGAAATAAACAACTACCATGATGATTTGTATGAGGGAGCATTGACCTCTAAAATGAGTTTTCAAGTTATTCGACCTCCATGATTATATAATTGTTCCTCTTTCATTGATCTTTCACTCTGAGACGTAGAAATTACTTGATCTCTCTAATTTCTAAAAAGCTAAAAACACCGAACTAAACATTAGCACAAAATGTGAATAAGCATTTCATGAGTACTCCTATAATTATATTTGACTCTATCAAATTGAAAAATAAATAATGAAAGTACGAATAATCGTAAAAGTAAATTTGAGAAAGTAACAAAATTCAAGCATATGTAGCTAATGATACTCATATAAATAATCGTAAAACAAACACACCACGTGGCAAATGGACAAACTCACACGTAGCATGGAGATGTGGGTGACCCGGTTCTATGCTGCCAAGGTGAATTTAGCATAAAATTTGCCCATCCGATCCCCTTGTTTGCCAAGGTCCCCAATACAAGCTCATCCATGGCGAGGCTGGGTTAGTCAACCAATAGCAGACCTCATGAAGTGATTGACAAGACAACACATTGCTAGTGCCGCCTCTACATACCTACACAGTCAAATCCTTAGCTCATAAATAAAGATTTGGGGATCCCAGCATTAAATGGATCTAATATACACATGTGCTTGGCCATCCAACGGATCTCATTCACCTACATTGAGTATAAAAAATCACACTTAACACCATTTGAGGGTAATACAAGTCTCTCTCTCATAGTGAACTTTGATTCTCTCTGCTTTACTCCTGACGCTGACCCCCCTTTTTATCAACCAAATAATCACAATACAACTTGTTACGCACTTGGAATCGTTAGTAGTTTGATTGAAGTATACGGCGATTTGGCTTCTAAGAAGGTGAATTTCCACTTATTTGTTGGCCACATCATTGGTCTATTTTTGGGGGTCAACAGATTGGCGCCGTCTGTAGAATACTTTGAGACCATTACCACGTACATCCTAGTGATAAAAGCATTCACGAAAGGACCTTGAAGAAAGGTTTTGGTTCTTGAACAAATAACTATCTTGAAAAAGAAATTCAAGAAACTCGATGAGCTCAAGTCACCAGGAAACACATGGTGGAAATGGGCAGTAGGATGCCTCTGAAGAAGAAATCCGCACGAATGTAAACATGCATCGTCCCCACCATCGCCACAGAAGAGGCGGTACACTGTACGCTTGGCACGGGAGGTTGAAGAGATGGCTGCCACATGAGAAATATGGCCCAACAAAATGCTGTCATGCAGCAACTGCTAATGCAAATGCAACGACAAGCTAGGTCCCAAGCGCCTCAGCACTAAACCTTTTACCATGAGGGTGAAGAAAAGGATACAACAGCGTATCCACAAATGTACGGGACGAATGACCCAGTGGAAAGAAAAGTAGAGGTTGACACTTCTACCAACTATGTCGCGAGCCACTATGGCTACAATGTCTCCATGGAAGAGAATTTTTCCCCAATGTACCTTCAGGAACACGAGCCTCAAAGGTCTGTCAGTGTCTTTGATATAATTGGATCGACAAGACCTAGAAATAGGCCTCAGCAGCCTCATCCAGTTCAAGTGGGATGAGAACAACATCAGGGTATGAGCCTTGAGGAGTACCACTACCCCCTAGAAATAGGCGGGAGAGAAAAGACGCAGCAAAATAGGGCCCCAGTTTCCCAACCACTTTGTGCCATCGAAAATACCTAAGTATGAAGGAAGAGACGACCCTGCAAAACACCTTAACAACTATAAGACTCAAACATCTCTGTGAGGAGCCTCGCCAGCATTGAAATGTCGAGCTTTCCACCTCACGCTAACAGGGGCAACTGAAATCTGGTATAGTCACATTCCAGCTGGCAGTATCAGGAGTTGGCCAGATCTAAAAACACCTTTCTAAATCAGTACTTGTCAAGCAAAGAGGGGGAGCTCATATCCTGAGGTTACATGACATGAGGTAACAAGCAAGAAAAACTCTAAAAAGTTCTCGGCTTGCTTTACGGACGTAATGACTTATTGTGAGCAAGTCACTGATAGAGAAGCCCTCTCTGTATTAAGAGGATGCCTGAACATAAATACCCTGTTTTGGAGGGATGTGCAGAATAGGAATCCCACCACCTACGATGCCTTAGTGGAAATGATGATGAGGAGTGAAATTGTCAATGAGGAGTTGATCATCGAAATCAAACCTCAATGGGGCTTCCATTACCCCAAAGACAACGAACGGGTCCTATATCCCATCTGGTGGACCAACAATAAACCCAAGCAAGACACACCATAGCCCCCACCTTAGGACAAGCACTGGATACTTCCACATTCAACATGTGCCCTCTTTGTCGTATGAAGAAGTTGGACTTGATACCCACAGGCAGTGGAACCTACCCAGAGGAAGAGGAAGAGAGCCCAGAGATAGGCAGTATTGCACGTACCACCGAACCAATGGTCACAGTATCAAAAACTACCTGTCTAGGCCATATCATGGAGAACCAGCTAATGCCCCTGCTGAGGATAGAAATACCTGTCACAAGCAGGTAAATGCTCCTCCATTCCGGCAAGGGCCCCGATACAATGAAGAGAGGAGGAATGTCAAAAAGAATCGCCTCGACGGGAACACGAGGAGGACATTAATAGAACAAGAGGCCAAAGGTCTAGAATAGAGCCCCCAGCCAATGTTGACAATGCACTCATAAGAGAAATTGACACTATAATTGGCAGTCTGCATATAGGGAAAATTCAAAAAAATAAAAATAAAATTTGAGGAACTATGCAAGGGAAGCAAAAGATCCACCCATGACAAGCTACCTCATCAACAGCCCCAATAGGAGTGTCGAAGCACCCCACCAATCACCTTTTCCCAGGAGGACACCACGGGAGTTCACTATCCCCATTGCGATGCGTTGGTGGTGCGGGATGTTGTGTGCAGAAATGGCCTGAAGCACATGTTGGTTGACAATGGAATCTCTGTTAACATCCTATTCGAGACCACTTTTGACAAGATGTCTGTGGACCATGTTCTCGCCCCCATGACCACCCCTCTGTATGATTTTATTGAAGATAGCATCGTCCTTAGAAGAAGAATCACATTAGCAGTAAAAATGGAAGAGTTCCCATTCAGAGCCTAACATTTCATGGAATTCTTGATAGTAGATCACCGATCCGCTTATCACAGGGATCTGGGACGACTTGCCTTGAAAGAATTGGAAGAAATAACGTCTATGCACCACATCTGCATGAGATTTCCTATCAAAGAAGGAATCTCCACAGTATAAAGTGACCAGATGGGTTCAAGGAGTGCTACCTTAGCTCCCTGAGGAAGTCAGAACCCATAAGCGTAAACATGATTCTATTAGATACCGAAACGGTTGATGTGCCTGAAGAAGGCCTAATCCCTAAGTAAGGGGGAGACGTCAACATGATATATGCCCCTAAAGAAGGGGTCATCGAAGCGTCTTTAGATCCACGGGTCACAAAATCTAACTCTTAGGTGACCATAGTGGAGGAATTTGAGCCTTTTTCTATAAACTCGAAGGACCCAACAAAGTCACTACAAGTTAGAAAAGGGCTCCAACCAAAAGCGAAAGCTAAGCTCAAATGTTTCCTACTTGATAACCTAGATGTATTCGCGTGGAAGCATGAAGACGGCTCAACGCAGATCCAAAATTCACTTCTCACGGATAAAAAATGAGAGCCTTAAATCCAGAGGGGTATGTTGAATTGAAAGAAAAAGTGAAAATGCTCATATTCAATGGGTTCATTAGGGAAGCAGCATACCCAAAGTGGATATCTTACCCGGTGCTGGTAAAAAAGGATAATGGTAAATGGGGGGTCTGCATAGACTTCTACAACCTCAACCAGGCATGTCCAAAAGATAGCTTTTCGCTCCCAAGGATCGACCAATTAGTCGACTCCACCACAGGTCACGAACTGCTAAGCTTCATGACCTTACTCAGGGTATAACCAGATCCCCATGCACCCTGCATATGAGGACCACACCTCTTTTATTACGGATCAAGGACTATACTGCTACAAAGTCATGTCGTTTGGTTTAAAGAATGCTGGGGCGACTTATCATCGGCTAGTCAACAAAATGTTCTCTGATTTTTTGGGCAAAACAATGGAAGTGTATGTCGATGATATGATGGTAAAAAGCTTAAGATCAACAGACCATGTAGAACATTTGCGAGCCACTTTCGACATCCTAAGAAAGTATCGTATGAAACTGAACCCGCTGAAATGTGCCCTTGGCATTGCTTCTGGAAAGTTCCTGGGATATATGGTAAACCAACGAGACATTGAGACGAACCTTGAAAAAATACAAGCTTTGCTGAACATGAAGTCTCCCAGTAAGCCAAAGGACGTACAATGCTTAACAGAATGTCTTGCGGCGCCGAACCAGTTCATCTTCAAGGTAACTGATAGATGCCTTCCTTTTTCAAAGACTTAAAGGGAGGGAAGAGGTTTCATTGGAGTGAAGAATGTGAAGAGGCGTTCCAAGGGCTAAAAAGCACCTAGGGCAAGCCCACCTTCTTTCGAAACTTTGTTATTATACTTGACTGTGAGTGCCGATGCAATAATTTTGGTACTTATGCGAGAGGAGGGTAACGCGCAATTGTCTGTTTACTATGTTAGTAAAGCTTTCCTACCGACGGAGACCCGTTACACGGATGTGAAAAAGATCACCTTGTCCCTCATGATCGCTTTAAGAAAACTAAGGCCTTACTTCCAAGCCCACAAGATACGAGTTTTAACTAACCTCCCCTTTAGACAAGTGCTTCAAAAGCTAAAGTCATCTAGGAGACTTATGGGGAATTGAGTGACTTTGATATCACATATCAACCCAAAATTGCAATAAAGTGACAATCAAATTCACAGAGGCAATAGACCTCAATGTCGCAATGGAGCCAACAGACCCACCGTCCTGGGCGCTATTTATAGACGGGTCTGTCGGAGAGACTAGCTAAGGAGCTAGAGTGCTACTAGAGAGTCTTGAGGGCCACAAACTTAATTGTATAGTGAGGTTTATTTTAAAACCTCCAACAGTGCCTCTGAATACGAGGCACTCCTAGTAGGCTTCAAGTTAGCTAAAGAAATGCAAGTGTAAAACCGACAGTCTGGAGCGACTCCCAACTTGTTGTGAGCCAAGTCGATGGCAGTTTCGCAGCTAGGACAAATGCATGAGGACATACCTAAAGAAGGTTATGGAGTTGATCACTGGCTTCAATAAATTCTAATTAACCTAGGTCCCGAGATCGAAAAATCTATATGTAGATGCCCTTTCAAAATTGGCAAGCAGCAAAGATTCAAAATTACTTAAATTTGTGTTTGTTGAATATCTCCCCAGGCCCTCCACGTCCAAAACGGAGGAGGTGATGTAGGTCAGAGAAATCACCCATTGCATGCACCCATCATATCATAACTTAAGGACTATGCTTTGTCAGAGAACAAAGAAAAGGCTCGTACACTTAGGCATAAGCCGCCTATTATGTACTTATGGATGAGATCCTATACAAAAAGGGATTCTCATAGCCCCTTCTGCGATGTACTGGAGAGGACGAAGCAAATTACGTACTAAGGAAAATCCATGAAAGCATATGCGGCAATCAAAAAGGAGGATTAGTACTGGCCCACCAAGTTCTGAGGCAAGGGTACTACTGGCCTACCTTGAAAAAGGATGCTATACATTTCATGAGAAAATGTGATAAGTACCAACTCTTCTCCTCCATTTAGAGGCAGCCATCGCAAGAACTAACCATGATATCCAGCCCGTGGCCTTCGCAAAATGGGAGGTTGACCTTATAGGACCCATGCCAAGAGGAAAGGGAGGGGTAAATTATGCGATCGTCGTCGTCATTGACTACTTCACCAAGTGGATCGAAGCTGAACCATTGGCCAAAATCACTAAGACAAATAGTTCAAAATTCTTGTGGAAAAATATCGTATGCCGATTCGAAATTTCCCATTCAATTGTCACAGACAATGGGTGACAGTACGACAACAAGAAGCCCTGAGATCTTTGTGACGAGCTGGGTATCAGAAAACACTTTTCCTCTCCTCATCACCCCTAAAGAAATGGTCAAGTTGAAGCGGTCAACAAGACTATAAAACACCTCATAAAGAAGAAGCTGGACGAATCAAAAGGGTCGTAGGTGGACGAGCTCCCCAAATGCTGTGGACAATACGTATTACTAGCCGAACGACAACTTAAGAGACCCCTTTCTCCATGGATTGCGAGGCAGGGGTAATGAACCCAGTTGAAGTGGGCTTGCCATCGCCTCGACGCTTGCAGTTTAACAAGTTTCCAACGAGGAAATAAGGCATTGCAAACTCGACTTTCTTGACAAAAAAAGAGAGGATTCACATATCAAGTTGGCAATCTATCAAAGAAAATGATACAGTACTACAATCGCAAACTTAAATACAAAGCATTCAGGAGAGGTGATCTGGTCCTTAGAAGGGTGTTTTTATCGTCAAAAGAGCCCGGGATAGGCACATTGGGCCCAAATCGAGAGGGCCCTTATCGTATTGCAGGGGAGGTCAGACCAGTGACCTTCTTAATTTAAAATATTGATGGAAAGATGCAACCCCACCCATGGAATGTGGAGCACCTTCGAATGTATTATCAGTAAGACCCCTTTTTGTGTATGCACCATTTTATGATCAATGAAAGTTCTCATTTGTAGTTAATTAAATGTGACGTGCTCACGAATATTGATAAAGTATGACAAGCTCATACCTCTCTATCAATGGTTAAAATATGGCGAGCCCATATATCCAACAGATTGATTAATTATGACAAACTCATAAGTTACCGATTGTTAAAGTATTACAAGATTATACATCTCCATCAACTGTTAAAATATGGCGAGCCCATATCTCCATCAGATTAATTAATTATAAAAAGCTCATAAGTTATCAATTGTTAAAGTATGACAAGCTCATACCTCTTCGTCAACGGTTAAAATATGGCGAGCCCTACTAAGTTTGACAAGCACATACCTCTCCATCAACGGTTAATATATGACAAGCCCATATCTCCATTAACGACTAAAGTATGACAAGCTCATACCTCTCCATCAACGGTTAAAATATGGCGAGCCCATATCTCCATCAAGTTAATTAACAGGGACTAGCCCATAAAATGAATTAACTTATCGGCCAAACCATATTTACTATCATTACTCGCGAGCTCAATTAGTTCAAAAGACTGTTAAAGGGTTCATCGTCATGGCAAGCCCGCAAATTGTGTGACAAGCTCACACGTTCTAAAATCATTTAAGTCAAATCTGATTTGGCTTGTGGTGACAAACCTGAAATGAAAAGTCACACGGTTGATGGGATTGAAGAAGAAGGAAAAATGTATGGTTGAAAAAGAAGGAAAATTTTTTGATGTGATGGAAAATATTATTTTATTGAATAATGTGTGGTTGAAAATGAGTAAAAGAATGAGAATGAAAAATTAAATGTTGCTCAAACAAGGGCTAATATTTACAGGACCGTTTCAACTCTCCTCATCGATGCACACTTCTGCAAACACGTAACGTATAAACCAAGAGACAAACTGATCAAGTTCTCTCTCTCTCTCTTCCGTGCACAAATCAGAGCTGCACCATCCCCTGTGCTCTCTGAAGAAAATTCTATTGTAAGCCTCAGCACGTGCTCCTGGTTATATTCTCTTTGCATCTCCTCCGTGGGTAATGACTTGTACTACGAGTACTCAACAAGTGAAATATTCTAGTTTTAATGCAAATATTCAAGGAAGGGTATGGGGCTACACTTTAAATTTAATTCTCTTTCCATTTTAATTTACACTTTTGCAGGTGATTCTTGTTTCGGGTTTTGTCTTTTACATTCCTTTATCGCTTTAACTTAAAGACCTACTTTTAATGTCATGAATAGGGTGATGGTACCTACTGTTTATATATTCATAATAAACTGAAAATAGGATTATATTTAGGTCTGTAGGCTATAAGAAGAGAACAGGTATAATTCTCATATCATCATTTTAGCAATCATGGGTTCATCAAATAGGCATTGGCCAAGCATGTTCAAGTCCAAGCCCTGCACTACCACCACCACCCACCTCCAATGGTTACATGGCATCAACTCCTCTATCATGTCAACCGGCTGCCAAAAACCGACATATACATCAGGTAATTAGTCACTCAGTTTTATGAAAAGTATGTATCAAGTTTTTGATTGAGGGGCATCTTGAGACTAAATTTTAATAAGTAAATGTGTTGGATGAGGTGATTCAACGTGTTTTTCATTCTTTGGACGTTGGACGAGTTCCTATATATATTATTGAATAGTAATTGATGTTATTTTTCAACAGTGACCGGAGCTGGAGGTGAAGAGAGAACTCAAGAGCCAAAGCCAAGATGGAACCCAAGACCAGAACAAATCCAAATACTAGAAACCATTTTCAACTCTGGAATGGTAAATCCTTCAAGGGATGAGATAAAGAAGATTAGGGCTCAATTACAAGAGTATGGCCAAGTGGGAGATGCCAATGTTTTCTATTGGTTTCAGAACAGAAAATCAAGAAGAAAACAAAAGCAACGCCAACTCCAAAACACGAACACCAAGTCACAATCCCGTCAGCCCATCACCACCATTTCCTCAACTCTTGTGACAGCCCCATCTTCTTCGTCTTCCTCTCCAGATAAATATTCTACTAATGCAACAGAAAAGGCCTTTTCTGTTGGTTCTACTACTGTGTTAACTGCTTCAACTTCCCCAACTTCTTCAGTGAATCAGCACTTTTTTCAAGCTCCGAGTGATTTGATAGCCGATCCCTTCTTTTTCCCCGTGCAACAAGGACCCACTGCTACTTTGCCACAAGGGTTTTGCTTTCCTAACGTTACAGATCAGTCTAATCTTTTACTCGGTGACTTTATGTGGATGAATAAAGGGGCTTTGAAGAAAGCTGAAGATGAGAAGATTATATTGCAGCAACAGCTAAGTCACGCTGTAGCCACACCACCAACCTTTACTCACACCATTGTTCCTCCGTCTTTCTCCGTTCCATCCCCGATCAATCCCATTCAAGGTAAAAACTTTTGACCTTGTTTTCTCTTTCATTAGGGTTTATTGAAGGAAAAAGTAGGGTTTTTTCCCATGTTTTCTAGCTAAAAGAAGATTGTTCAGAACTGAAAATGACAAATTAACAATGTGTGTTACTTTTTTTTTTATCTCGGATATCAATGAATTGACTGAGGTTCACTGTTCACTGTTAATTGTGACTGTTATATACTTTTTTTTTCATACGTTATGGATAATGGACATTTATATCTAGGAAAAGATTAAGCCCATGTTTGACAAAACTTTTTATGATTATGAGCTACTATGTTTCATAAAATATTTCATTAAAAAGTGAAAAAATTGTAAATCCAATAAAATGTACGATTAAAAAGAAATTTGACCGACTTAAAATCTAAAGAAAGCTTTACCAATTAAAGGTTAAGTCAAATTTTTTCTTGAATGGATAGTTCCTTTCCCGTAGAGAGACGTTAAATTGTGTCGGTTACTCTTTATCTTACATGCAAAAAGTATGGCCTAGGCACGATATATTCTCAAGTGTACTGCGCTAATTTATGAATTGCACATTAGGAATTGAAAAACTGAAAGATTGGGAGTTGTTGATATGATGTTTGTTGGTGCATGAGTAGGAAATTCCGTTCGAGTACCCAAAAAGTCAACAGTATTTATCAACGATGCATGCTTTGAGGTAGCAGTGGGACCCTTCAATGTTAGAGAAACATTCGGTGATGATGCAATACTCGTACACTCCTCTGGTCTTCCGATACTCACTGACGATTGGGGAGTGACCCTTCAACCTCTGCAAGATGGTGGTTTTTATTATCTAGTGCGCTCGTTTACTTCATTTCCATACGAGTGACTAAGTTGAAGAGAAATGCTACCTATTTTTAGCTATCTTATTTGAAGTGTCTCTCCTAGCCCTCTAAGGGCCATTTTTTACAGTTTCTATTCCGTATTGTGAGCGTGTTCCATAGGGTACTATGACATAAATATCTATGGACCATTACGTGTACTTATATAAATAATTATACTTAATGCGTTTTTGTCATACTTTTTGTCATCATACTCCGAACATATGGTCTCTTTAGTTCATTTTTCACTTTTATATTCGTTGCTTGAGGGAGATTGTGCGAATTTATTATCATATCCCAAATTCGAAAAATCTATCGTGTTAGATATTTGATATATTTGGCAAGTCTTTGAACAAAACAGACTAAAACTAATATGTTATAAAAGTCGAGGAGTTAGTTGCAATTAGTTGAATTTATGTTATATTAAATCTAGGGTTCGAGAATGGAAAAGAAGGAAAAACGGCGCCGAAATTTCGCTAGCTTATCACCAAGACTTGGCTCGTACATCAGAAAAAGAAACTGCATCGTCCGCCTATCACCTTGCTTTCGCTCGAGCAACTCGTTGTTGCTTGACTGTCGCCCAGCCCTCTCTCGAGTGACGGTGCCATTAGGAAAATTTTAATTCACGTTTTTAAGAGTTTTTGTCCGGCCCATTCAATCCCAAAACCTAAACTATAAATACCAAACGCCACATAACATTTTTTCTGAGGTTGAATGTTGAGAAATTATACACTCTTCATATCTTCTTCACAAATTAGTTTTCAACCTTCGATCTTCAATTGATTGTTGGCAGTGAAAATATCAAATCCTCAATTCAAATACCAAAATGCTACTTCCTACATATCTGTCAGAGTTCTAAAGATCAAGAGAAGGTAAATGGAGTTTCAGTTGGTGAAGAATGTAGAGTTCTTCGTTGATCCACATGAGATAGACGAATAAAGTCGAGAGTTTCTGCAGGATTACACATTCTAGGAAGGCTTTGAAAACTACGGCTGAAAGTTGGTGCAGGAGCATAAAATTCAAGAGAGCTGTAGTAATTGCAGTCAGGAAGTTAGAAAGTTCACGTCATTGTCTTGTCAGATGAACTGCAAGTTCAATCGTTTATAGTTAATTTTGATTGGCAAAGTGCCCGAACTTTTTACCCAATTGTGGTTTCTTCGTGATCATACCGCGCATTTTTTATTGCTTTCATATTCTGCAGTATTCAAACATAGAATAATTGAAATGATTACATAACCATCTAGAGATAATTAATTAGTGACTTGTTGATGGTTAATTACAATTTTTAATTTTTTGCATTTATACCTATTTATCCTCTCTAGGTGTAGTTTGGGTCGAATTTCGTTATTTCAATTGATATCAGAGTCTTATTTCGACTCCTGGCTTTTAATTAATTCTAGATAAATCAATCCTTATCTGTGCCTCTGTTTTTCGACGGAAGTAACTATGCTTGTTGGAAAGTTTTAATGGGAGCTTTCCTTAAAGTATTGGATGAGCGTATTTGAATTAATGTTCAAACTAGGTGTACTGCATCTTCAACCAGTGTTGCGGTGTTGTTATAACCACTGATATTTCACTATGGACTAAAGAGGATTTAGCTGAGTGTAATTGGAACATAAGGGCATGCATACTTCTATGTTCATGACTGTGTCTGCTGAAGAGTTTATGAGAGTTTCTATGTGTGAGACTACTAAAGAAGTTTGTAACATCTTAGAAACCATACACGAGGGAACTAAAATTGTTAAAAATCCTAAACTGCAGATATTAACCTCTAAGTTCGAAGAAATTGGAATGAATGATGATGAATCGTTCGATGAATTCTATGCGAACCTTAATGACATAGTTAATTCGAGTTTAACCTAGGTAAAAAGATCCCCGAGTCCAAAATTGTTAGAAAAGTCCTTAGATCCCACTTGAAAGGTTTAGATCTAAAGTCACCATGATTGAAGAAAGTAAGGACTTAGATGCTGTTAAGATAGAAGAACTCGTAGGATCTCTTCGAATC
>CAIGRS010327287.1:0-13063 GCA_903798395.1 Fraxinus floribunda | reverse complement strand
ACGTGGACTCTTAATATTTTATTGTTGACAACAGTCGACACTTTCATAAATTATTAAATTTTTTACGTCTACACTACACTCTGGTTGAGGATAATTCAATTGTTACAGCTTACAACTTTATTGGATTATTTTTAATATTATGTAATTAAATATTAATAAACAACATCTCTGTTACGATCGTTGATTTTCGATGTTGACTGATCAACGCTGACCGATCAATGTCTGCCCTGGCTGGGATGGTTGTTGGGTCCGTCCTTGACTACCACGGCTCCACCTTGTTTCCAATCCATCGCCATAGCTCTACCTCAAACTTTGGACTTGTTATCATCATGAACTTTGATACCACTTATTGGGAAAACATCCCACCAAAACCAGAAACTAAAAAACCACAAAACAGCCAAAATGAGAAAAATATAAATGTAACGTGGTTTGACGAATCGCCATCAACCACATGATACAAAGAATTTATTAGTTGAGATAGCCTCACGATGCAATGTTTTCCCCACCCTCACTGTTTCCTATACAAAGTTCAACGCTCAACGTACACCACAAACACGCATTGTATCTTCTATTTTTTTTCACTTTATTTCTCAAAGGGTGTGTTTAATTGATTTTATTTTCTTGAAAAATGTCACTTTTTCACTTAAATTCTTACTTTTGGAGTGTTTGATTAATTTTTTTTATGGAAAGTATTTTTCAAAAATTGGTCACGTAACCATATTTTCCTCAAAAATAGGAAAAAAAATTTCTTTAGGGAAGGGTAGGTTTTTCTATTTCTAGGCAATTCTCTCTATCTCTCTCTCTCATATACTCACCCATAAAAGATGAATAAGTGTAACATTTTCATGATTGAAAATTAAATCTATCGAACAAATTTAATTAGTAATTTTCGTGCACAAAAGTTATAGGTAAATGTATTGTCTAGAACTTATTTTCATTCCATACTTGCAATCAAATGCACTCTGACTACTTATCTCATATGTAAATTTTCACGATTGTCTGGTAGACGTCTTTCTCTCTTGCCGAATTCACGCCACACATTAGCTGCACTTTTTTGTTGTCTCACACACAATTTTATTTTTTATTTTTTATTTTTTTGCTACCCTCAAATTCTTTCTAGAACCAAAGAAGAATTTAGCTACACGGTTGGTGAAATATGACATGGCAAAGGAAGTTTCGGATCATTTGTAGAAGTTCTACACTAAGTTATACACTAAGCCTCCATTTGGTAGGCATTATCTATGGCAAGAATGTATTTTTGTGTCAAATCAAGAGGGCTCCACCGCTGGCTACTTTGTTCCCTAGCTAATCAATTTCTTTGCTAAATTAGTAAAATGCCCTTTTGTGAAATTTGGCGAGTGGGTAAGACTTGATTGAGGGTGGAATGGAGAATGTTAACAAAATTATTCATAGTGAGGGCACATGTTTTGTCAGACACGTACTATTGCAACGGTCGGAAAATGTCTACAAATTGACAAGAATTGGTATCAAATACAGGCTAAGTCTAACTTTGCAAAGATGTATCAATTGGAGAATGATATACGAGCTTTACAATAGAAAGTATGAGCATTCCTGAGTTTTACACTATTATAACTTCGATTGGGGATAAGTTGGCTCTTACAAATTCGAAGGACCTGAAAGCACGTAAGGAACATATTACTTATAAAGAGCATCATCAATTCGTTCAATTTTTTATGGTACTTCGCCTAATTTAGAGGGACTTAGGGGTTCTATTTTGCATCGCACTCACTTCCCGCAATTAATTCTATGGTGAGTGAACTTATGGCTGTGGAAACGCGTTTGAAATCTCTAATAGGAAAAGTGCTACCATGTAACTCATCTATACTTGGAACACCATCTTTATGTGGTCTCTCTTTGACTGATTTAGTAAAGCTAAAGTTCTTAGCCATATAGTCACATGCTATTTCAGCCTCTACTCATACAGATTTGTCATCTCAGAGCCACTCAGATATTTCTTCCTTATGGATCTTTGACTTAGGCAATTCCAAACACATCATCTAACTCAAGATTCTTTGATGGCTTGCGTCCTTCTAACTCTTCTATGTATGTTGTGACTGCAGATGGTACATCATTACCTTTAGCGAGTGTTGGCTCTTTTAACACACATAATTTATCGCTTTCAAACGTTTATTTTGTTCTAGCTTTTACTTTGAATCTTATTTCTACTGGCCAATTGTGTGACTCTGGATATTTAGTTCCATTTTCTTCTACTACTTGTCATGTGTAGATCCTCGATCTCATAAGCTAATTGGGATAAGTCGTAGATAATGAGGGTTATATGTTCTGGACAATTTGAGACCACCATACGTTGTGCTTCTAGCGTTGACTTGTCATCTTTCTCTTTGAATTCATCGTCTTCTAGTTTTTATTTGTGGCACTCTCGCATTGGACATATTTTTGCTAGTTGTTTGAAATTTTTAGTTTCTAAATCTCAATTGGGAGATTTGCAAACTCGTGATATTTTTTTATCCTGGTGATTGCAAATTAGCTAAAATTTTTGCTTTACATTTTCTTCGAAGTGTTTTTCATTTTAATGCACAAATTGATCTTATTCACTTCTATGCGTAAGGACCTACTCATATTGCTACAAATTGAATGTCTGAATATTATGTCTCTTTTATTGATAATTATAGTCTTTATTGTTGAGTTTATCTTATGAAACGACGTTTTGACTTTCTTTCTATTTATCATTCTTTTAGAACGCTTATTAAAACTTAACGTTCTGTTGTAATTAAATGGTTTAGATGTGACTTTGGTGGAGAGTATACTTCGACTTATTCTTCTGAATTTCTTTCTCTTGATGGCACAATTCATCAAACCTCGTTTACTAATACCCCTACAACAAAATGGTGTTGCTGAACAAAAGCATGGGCACATTGAATAAACTGCTTGTTCCCTTCTCTTGTCTACCAAAGTTCCCAATGAATTTTGGAGAGAAGTGGTTGTTACTGTTTTTTTTTAATTAATAAAATGCATCTTCTCACAATTAAGGTTTATCAACCTTTGAAACATTGTATAGACATCCCCCTAATTACTCATCATCGAGAGTCTTTGACTGTACTTGCTTTGTTCCTCTTTCTGATGTCGAACATAGTGTGTTGACATCTCGCTCTGTTATATATGTTTTCTTAGGTTATGAGCAGGGACAAAAGGGTTATCTCTGTTTTAATCCCATTAATAAGAAATTATATGTTTCTCGTCATGTCGTGTCTCTTAAGCACACATTTCATTCTTTTCTATTTCTGATAATACTCATGGAGTGACTAAAATTGACCTAATTCATATAGATCCATTCTTTAATGATATTAACATACCACGTTTCCATGCCCTATATACTGTTGATTTTTTATGTCCTACAAGTACATATGCGCCGGCTCATGATACCCTTACTCCTTCTATGGCTTCCTAAGCACCTCATGAGATTGTTAATCTAGCTCCTGCTTCCTCCCTTTCTCGATATTCTCAATGTAATCGTAAGTCCACTCAATTACCTGATTTTGCTTATTCTTGTTGTTCTGAGACATTTTATTGTTTTCTAACATCCATTCATAAGCTATCTAGACCCTCTTTCTATAAAGAAGTTATTCTGAATCCTCTTTGACGATAGGTTATGGCTGATGAACTCTCTGCTCTACATAAGATAGAACTTGAGACTTGGTTGCATTGCCTTTAGGTAAACATGCTATTGGTTCTCGTTCGATTTATAAGATTAAAACAAAATCTGACGATTCGTTGAGTGCTATAAGGCTAGATTAGTTGTTAAGCGTTTAAATCAGTAGTATGGTCTGAATTATGAGAAGACTTTTTGCTCATGTTGCCAAGATGACCATTGTTCGTACACTTATTGCAGTTGCATCTATTCGTTAGTAGAGTCTCTCTTAGTTGTATGTCAAAATGCCTTTTTGAATGAAAATTTCCAAGATAAGGTTTTTATCGCTCCTCCTACTAGTTTTTCTCACTCTGCTGGATATGTTTCCAAGCTTAAGAATGCACTTTATCGACTCAAACAAGCACCTCGTGCTTGATTTGAGAAATTTCTCACTACCTCTCTTGGTTTTTAATCCAATCATTATGATTCAACCATATTCTTTAGATACACCTCAACTAGTTGGATTCTACTTTTGCTGTATATTGACTATATGATTTTTATGGCAATTACGTTGATGGGATTGCAGATATGAAATTAGAATGGCTCGTTGTTTTGAAATGAAGGACTTAAGTAAATTGTCTTATTTCTTGGGGATCGAAATTGATTTTTCTCCTAGAGGTTATCTTCTCTCTCAGTCCAAGTACACTATGGATGTTTTGAGGGTGCTAGTCTTATTGATCTTAAAATTGCTGATACTCCTCTTGAGTCCAACTCTCAATATTCACCCTTTAACGGTGTACCCTTGACTATTCCCACTTTATATCGCATCATTGTTGGATGTCTGGTTTATCTTACTATCACACCCGATATTGTTTATGATGTTCACATTGTTAGTCAGTTTGTTTCAACTCCTACTATAATTCATTGGGTAGCTATTGTTCGTATTTTGCACTATCTTCGTGGTGCTTGTTTTCAGAGTTTTTTTTGTTTCTATTGACCTCCTCTTTAGTGCTCCATGCCTACTTTGATGCTGATTGGGCCGATAACCTTACTAATCACAAGTCAACTTCTAGTTTTTGTATATTTTTGGATATTCTCTTATCTCTTGGAAGAGTAAGAAACAGATTGTTGTTTCCCGTTGCTCTAGTGAGGTAGAGCATTGAACTATGGCATCTACCACCACAAAGATTGTATGGTTACGTTGGTTACTTGTAAACACTGGTGTTCCTTTGTCCTTTCCAACCCTTGTGTATTGTGATAATTAAAGTACTATTGAAATCTCTCATAACGCTATATATCATGAGCGTAGAAAGCATATTGAGATTGACTATAATCTGGTTCGCCATCATCTGCAATCCGGCACTATTTCCCCACCTTTTGTTTCTTCATCATTGCAGATTGCTGACTTCTTCAAGAAGACTCATGTAGTTTATCTTGCTTGACAAACTCTCGATGCTTCTTGTTGTAGCATCGTGAGTTTGCGGAAATATTAGCCATATATAGCATATTTAATTTACGCATAATATTATTTAGTTTCCTTCTATTGTAGATTTCCTTTTTGTTTTGCTCTTTTTGTAATATATAAACCTCTAATTATTTTATTAGAAGCCTACTTTTTTGGTGGTTCAATTAAATGTTTTCTTCTTCTTCTTCTTCACTTAATTCTTAATTCTTCTTCTCCTTTGGTTGGTTTATCAAATTAGTTTGTATTGTTTTCAGAATCTTGGTACTAAGCACAGTAGACTCGGTGCCATGCATATTGTAAATCATCATTTTCCTAATTACGTATTGAAGTCTTTTCCCCAATTATATTAGGAATCATTTTCTTATAAAAAATAATTTTTCACTCAAAATCTAGTTGTTGAATTGGAACTTTAATTAGACTAACGTTTTCACGCCTAATTTAATTATACCAAGTTGAGTCAATCTCAACATGTGTAAATCCAACATGGGCCTATAATGACCTTGTCAAAGTTTCAATAGGCCTGACCTATTCATGATCTAAACTTCTTTTAAGTGAAATGAAAGCCAATTATTACTGCAGAATGTCTCCACTATTGAAATTTTAGGATTTATTGGCCCGCAAAAGAAACAAAGACATTTTTTGCATGAAAAACATTGATAGAAATAGCACTAAAATGAGGCATTTTACCATTCGTAAAATTATTCTCGCTTAAACTTTAAGATTAGCTCCACATTTGAAGTTTTTAGCACAAGAGATATAAAAAAAAATGCTTCTCGTGTTCTTCCTTGTTCACAAGTCTGAGTCCCTTCAACTTTTCTCCCTTCTCTTTGCCCAGCATTGAATTTCAACTCATGTCATGTGTTTGTACTAAAAGTATAGAAGTTTTGCAAAATATACAATATAAAAAAATATTAACCCGATTTATTGTTAAGATTAGGTATAATTTTTGTATAATTAATGATTCTTTTCCGTTTTTGTAAGATTCGATCCTTGGTCCCAATTTTTGTGCTTCCAGAGTTTGTGTTGAAGTCGTGTTTATGGTTATTGCAACTTTATAATGATGCACTTTTAACTGGATTGAGACATGTGATTACATTTTGCCGTCTCTTTTTTCTTTTAGATGGTTCTATTATTAGTGTTGTTTCACTTGGCTCTCTTTTGAGAGCTTTCATTTTGGCTGAGTGCTATGGTTTTGAAGGAAGTTCTCTCGTCTGTAAGGGTTTTCTCTTATGTTCTTCTATCAAATCTCTGATTTGAGACTTGCGATCTGTAATCTTTAGCTCCTATTTTATGATATTCCGATTGAATATTTGTAAGAGGGTTTACGTTCTCTTGAGTTACTGTCTCAATGGGTTTGTGAAGATTCTTGGTGATTCTTTGTGGATCAATCGTTGTCTTTGAGAGATAAGTTCTTGTACTATTTCGGTGTATTGGTTGAACTTTTGTAACACTCGTTGCCATTTTGGGCTATATAGTGGAACAGAGTATAATCCAATTTATTGAATGCTCAACGGGAATGTAGGTGTTAGAAGTGGTCGCCGACTTTCGGGCCTTATGTCGAAAGAAATCGTTTGTGTTGTCTTTAATATCTACACCTTTATTTTTTGTGAGATCGTTTTATTGTTGCTTCTCAACATTAATATCGTGTGTTCTTGACCCTATAGTTTTTCTTATGGGGATAGTTTACAATTCATTAAATTATCTAGCCCGTCCAACTCAAGTCTTTTATAGAATTGTGATGCCTAACAAGGCCACATGCACACAGGCTGGGTATGACAAGGCCACCACAAGAAGTTTTTTTATTTTTTTTGGGACAAAACACCATCAACATCTTGACGAAAATTTTAGGCCCCACCTAGACCCAAGAGGGATTAAGAGTACCTCGACCATGTTTTAGAAATACGAAAATGAAGTAGCCACCACCACTAGACACTCGAATTCAAAGTAGTGAGCGAGGCTAAATACAGCATAAGCGTTTGGTTCCCGATAAATTTTACAACTCCATTGGTATCACAGAATTAATTTATAATATCATTTTAGATCCACATATTACATATAAAAAATTTAACAATCTTTATATAGTTGTGGCCTTGTATATAGTGAAAGGACATTTACATTATGGTGTTAAAATGCACTTTTAAACATTCATGCATCCTGCATATATTTGTTCCCTCAGCCGCATTTGCCTTTCTAGTCGAATTGACATCGTAATTTATGAGTGGGGAAGAATGTTGTTATATTGTTACTTCCTTTTTTTTTTTAGGCTCAAGTAGTCGAGTTTATTAATTTTTAGCCTAAAAGTTAGTGGGAGAGTCACATGGGGTGATCGCCCCCACAACATTTTTTAATTTTTCTTTATGTACGGGATTCATATAAAAAAAATATTATTATACATTTAAATTTTGTCCCTCCAATAATTGTTCATTTTTACGTAAAAATCCTGACTCCATCACTACCTACCATATCCACGTGTAACTTGCTCGTGAATATATTTACAGATGCGGAGAACTAGGTTTACTAAATGTTTCTCTCTTCCTAGAAAAAGTTGGATTAAAGTTTAACTTGATTCAAACAGATTATGACTTTTTTTGCATATTCGAAAGTTAATTTAAACACTCCACGTGATCACTTTATTAATTATACCCAATTATTCATTTTAACTTTTGAATATATCTGCTAGATGAGAGAGAGAGGGAGAGGGAGAGGTGAGAGAGAGAGAGAGAGGAAATGTAAATCTTTTTTTTTAATTGAAAGCGATATGAATGTAGAGATTGACGCTATTCTCTACTCGTTAATGGCATAAACTGAAGAGATGTAAACCTTACTTTCTCTCAACAAGAGAGAATTCTTATGATTAATGGGATTTCAATAAATTCCTCCCAAAGATTGTCTTGAACAGATGGTACAATAGGGAAGACTCGCATCTGTAGTATGGCAAGGTTTCTTAGTCATGGCCGGGTTCAATATCTTGTATAAAATTGACAATGACATTAGAGAAGAAGAAATGTGAAGTTTTTTGCATTAATAAAGTTCACATCTGGTAATAATTTTGTTTCGATTTGAGTTCAAATTTAGCAGGCTTTAAAGCATCCTGAACTACATTTTAGACGGTGCAATTGTAGAATTATATTCCAGTATGAGGTTCGAAAACTGTTTGGACACACAGTTTGTGAGAATGCCCTAATTTAGTCAATACAAAAATAAAAAAATAATCTTTTTATTTCAAGTGGCATTAAACTTTCATATCAATGATCACTAGGGAATCAAAGACGATTCAAACAACTTGGGTGAATGAGGAAATTTTTTGATGGGGTCCTTTCAAGAATTAAACAAAAACAATTTAAATGGAAAAAATTATTATCGGCGAAAACAAACATGGTACCTGATGAAATCCAGTATTTTTTGGCTGTTTGGATCGAATTAATGACGACCATATCAATCAGCGATTATTGACACAATGTCATCTGTGATGCAATCACAATACTAATGGTGCTTACGTCGTTTATTGCCGCCAACAAGAAATATATTTTTACTTCACTTTTTCAACATTTCATGGGCGAAGAAAGTAAAGAATAATTTTATTACATTTCCCACATCACTTAATTATGTCCCTTATTGTGTTTCTTATGATAAAACTCAGTTCCATATTGTCATGAATTTCATATGAACTTACATTCAAACTAGTTTCTAGAATTGAACGAAAGAAAAGGTTTTTTTTCTTTTCTTTTCTTTTAATTCATCTGAAGGGAATTTTGCACTATTAGTTCCAAATATACGAACTTGTTACAACTTTATTTTCAATCTATTTTTCTTCTAGCTCTATGTACCAAATCATATAAAGATCATTAGTTTGAATATTTGATATTCATTTCTTGAATGAGCGCATGGAAATTATAATAAAAAGAATAAACTCAATATGCACAAAAGGGTGTGTTGACAATAAAGTTAAAATAAATTAATTTATTTTCTAATTTGTAATTTAAGCTTTTGAGTAAAATTAAATTATTAGATAAAACGTACTTTGAAATTGAAATTGAAATTGCTATGTCCGACAAAAGGCAAATAGTGAGATGGCCCAACCTCTTGTTCAATTATTTCAATGTAAAGATGTTGTAATTTTAATGGGTGGCACTTTCAATCAAGAATCATACAGAAATTTTAGGAAGATATGTGGGATTGTTGCAATTGAAAGCACCAAAAGTTACTATCAAAAGGGGTGAAAAATATTCTCTCAGAAAGCAAGTGATTGTGAAGGAATTACATATCCCACTAAACAAATGAAAGTGACAACTTAGGGTTTGTCTCCTTGTTAGGTGGGTTAGGGTAAATGACACACCAAAACCATTTCCACAATGGGAATGATTTACATTATTCACCATTATCTTTTCTACAGTGCTTTCTTCTTTTAACACAATGCTTGGTGTATAAATCAGGACAACGATAGTTTTACCTTATATGCCTGGTCATGGTTAAAAATTACAACAGCGTTTTTTAGAAAATGACTTTTAAACATAACCAAACATGTTCGAAATCTGATTGATGAATGTAAGTAAATAGCTACTAAATAATTTCAATATTGCAGTTTGAAATAGCCCTTTCTTTCTCTCTAAGTCCTGTTAGGCCCCCCATTATTCTACATTATATTATATTTCACTTTTCTCTCTCTTCTTATTCAATTTTTTTTCAAATCATACATTCTCTAAAATATTACTATTCTTCTCATTATAATATGAAATTATTTAGGCCAAACGTGTTTGAGAAAATAATGAGGTTTTAAGAGTTCATGTAGAAATTTTGAATGTCGTATTTTGGAGGATAATATCTAAACAAATAAATTACAATACAATAATATTATGATTTTGTGATATACAAATATTTGTTGCAATAAGTGATTGAGGTCAACACTTTTTTTAAGTTTGTTACAAATATTGTTACAAAAAAAAATATAAGTATCAAATAATATAAGGCGACATAATTTGATTTTTTTATGAATTTTGAAATTATTCATACTTGAATTGTTGTACATTGAAGCATTATTTTTATAAAGTTATGAGTTGTTTTTTAATGAAGTTATATTCTCAAATAAATATGTACAATAGTAATTACTCTAATATTGCGATTCAAGAAATTGAAAATTATCATTTTTGAAAGTGTTTTGCAATGAATATCTATTGTTTCAAAATTATATTTGTAACGATTTTATATGTTTAAAATAGAATTCCTAATGTCACAAATAAAGATAAATAAATTAGGTAACAATTATACCTAGTTGAAACGACAAACTTACGTAATGAATTCAAATACAAGCACAACATGTCGCATAAACAAATATCCATTGTCACAAAATAATTTGCCCAACAATTTTATATATTGTAAAATAAAATACATAAAAATAAAAAAACAATCACAAAATAAGCTAGGCAACAACTATATATATATATCTTTGCACAAATGATGACGTGACAACCTTCTTGTGTTGCAAAATAAATTTAACTACAAACATAACTTGTTACATAGTAAAATGTACTACAAATGTTGAATATCTTGAAATATATTATGCAACACGTCAAACGCACTGTAAGATGAATTTCGTGACAAACATAATATATTATTAAAAATATATTACTACAAGCATGTGTTGTTGCAAAATATAATAGATAACACATATTATTCTTTTAAAATAGTATTCACAATGAACATTTTTTCTCGCAAAAAACGTTATTGGAATAATCATAGCAACAAATTGACTCGTTGCTCTTTTAATTTTTCACGACATATATATGTTGTGACAACATTATAGCGACAAATATCTTGTTGCTATTTTGTACTTTTTACGTAAAACGAATAATATTACGAATCTGTTAATGTGATGAATAATCGAAAGTTGTTGAAAAATACATTATATGACTCATATAGCGTGACAATACCTGCAACAAACATATTGGTGTCGCGATATAATTTTTGCAACTAAATCTCTATTTATGCAACAAATTTTTATTTTATTTTTTTTGTTGCAATTTCAGTATTATTATTATTATTATTATTATTATTATTATTATTATTATTATTATTATTATTATTTTGTAGTCATGTTACTCTCAAATTACACCAAGTAATTTCAAAATTATTAGCGTACATAAATGTATTCGAATCAATCTCATCCTGACTTTTGAGAATTATGTGCTGGGCTTTCAACGAAAATGAATTTTGATATAGCTAGGACAGTACAATGAATTCACTAATAAATTAATCTTTGAACTTAATTAGTTCTACTAAAAGATTGAATTTTAGAGAAATGACTTAGATATTTATTTAAATTTAGTCTACATTGCTTCATCTCTCGTGCACGCATAATTTATTTTATACCAAATGTTTGATAGTGTACAATTTATACACAAGGGTGACATTAATATTGAAATATGGACATCGATATGCTCTAATATTATATTGAAGCAACTCTATAAAAAAATTAAAGTTTTTAAGAGGAGATATATTTGTTTAAAAATTGGTAGTGGTAAGTCAATTAATAGATTAAGCTTTGTAAGAAGAGATATATTCATTTATTTAAATTTAGTTAATAACATGAAGAAAACTACAATGACAAACTAAAATGGTGATACAAATTTAAAATAACTCACCCAGAAAATTAGCATATTCAGTAGTGTTCTTGATTCTAAAAAACATAGTTTACGATATAAAGAGTATGTTCAATAATTTTTGAAAATAAAGAGTTAGAATTTTTTATGCAAGTCCAACCCACAATATATTTATTCTTAATTTTACTTTCTCTCGTAAGCAATTAAGGCATATAGAGAATAAAAGAATTTTTTTGTGAAAACCAAATAGGTTAAAATTATAGAAGTATGACTAAAAAATTAAAATTATCAAATAATATATAATGATTGTTGTGCATAAAAAATTGTAAAATAATAAATAGAAGTAAAACAAAGAGTGTGTTTGACTCTTTATTTGCAAGTAATGCTACGTATTAGTTTTAAAACATTAATTTAAGTGATAATAATGTGATATTAAATGAGGGGTACAATTTAATGAGTCACTTAATTTTATCTTCCATTGAGTTTATCACATAATGTTACTTAAAATGATGTTATAGCATCAATCATTCGTCATAAACTGACTTTCCTTATTTCCTTATCTCAATTATATAATCATATTTTTTTATTGAGAATATTTTGTTTTTTTCGTTTACTTATAATCAATTTACTACTAATTGTTGATAATTAAATAAGGGTAAATTAGGAAAGTTTTTTACAAAAATTATTTTTTCAATATCATTAAATAAGATTTCTTAATTCGTGTGAAAAATAAAACCAACATATATAAATGAGACGGAGGAAGCACTAGATAACATTAATCTTTATTTACGTTTCATTTTTAATGGAGTACATTAAAGCCTATCCGGCTTATCTTGGCTATCGCTCATAATGGGTGTCGTAATCATAGTCTTTTAGTTGACCCAGAATGTCTCTGTATTATTTCTAATGCTAATGTCATCTCACTTTATTGAGTAATGTTATTTAGTTCTACTGAAATTTCAACTCTAGTATAGATAGCATTGATGTGACATTAAATGATAAGTAAAATATTTTATTTAGTCTATCATTTCATGCCATCTAAATTGAGTTTGTAACTTTAGTGAGGTTACGTAGCATTATTCTACTTCATTAATCTAGATCTCTTAATTAGTCTTGAAATTAGTGAAATTAAGTGGTCAAGTTAAAGTTAAAGATGTGCCAACTGCCACATTTATTATTTTCTGCTTAGTCAATGTGGTCTTTCATGACCCTTTTTTGAGTTTCATTTCGTACAAGTGTCATACCACTTGGTCGTCCTCATTCTTGGTCCAATAGTAAAATTAAGCTTTTTCGTATGGTGAAAATTGAATAGTAATGACTAGTAGCAATAGTACACAAGAATTTAGGCTTTCCCATTTGGTGAAAATAAATAATTGCGAGACGTACACTAGT
>CAIGRS010327263.1:0-17512 GCA_903798395.1 Fraxinus floribunda | reverse complement strand
ATACAATGGGAAGAAACAATTAATTAGTGGGGATGAAATGGGGAGAGAAGTGAGGATAAAATGAAAAAAAAAAATACATCAATGAATAGTGAACTATGAATTGCCTTTTTAATAGAGGAGGGATTTAACACGGTAGATGACATATAAAATTTTTGAATCGAGTCTTGAGACAAAATTGATACCCTGCCTACAATTCTCCCTTCCAATTATTAGACAGAGATAATATAGCAATAGAAAATAATCTGCTTTATAGTTTGATTATCTGTGGAGGACCCCAGTACCTTTACCTTACCTTATTGCAATGTGCCAACAGCCTCCTGTGTCTGTTTTTTTCTGCATTTCCATGGCGGCCAATAAAGAAAAGATATCTACAAGATAATTGCAAGAATGAATATGCACAACCCAACAAAAAGCTAAAGTAGCAGAGGAAGTTACTGTTTGCTCAAAAATATAACCGTGTTTTCATAACAATTATTCCATGTAAATTATTTTGTACCACAAGTGGGTGGTGTTTCCTGTTCCTGATCATTGGGGCTCTCTATTTCTCAGGGAAATTCTCAATCTTTAGTCTTCAGGGTTCTTCATTAAGGCAGGATCTACTGAATTTTCTTGATTTCAGCTTCTGGATTCTGTGGGTTCAGTGAAAAAAGGTGATTCTTTGGAGTTTTGGAGTGATTGTCGAAGTTCAAGTTTTACTCTGAGCCAAAACATTAACTCCAGGTAATTTAACCGATGGATTTTTTTTCTCAGGTTTTCATTAAGAACGAGTCTCAATTAATAACTCCGATTCTTGGTTCCTAATTTGTGGAAGTCAGGGGCTTTTAGGTGAATTTTCTTTGGAGTTATACAGTCTTCGAGGTTTTTATCATCAATTGCATCTGCTAAGGGCGAAAAAAATTTAGTTACTGAAAAAATTAGAAGGGTTGGGATTTTCATCAGCTAAGAAGTGTGTTTTTGAAATTTTCAAAGATTTATATGTGATAATGGAGAAACAGAGTAGTTTTCGGAGTCCAAAAATGGAAAAACAACAAAGTTTTCGCAACGGGGTAATGGAGAAGCAGAAAAGCTTTAGGGGTTTAATGGAAAAGCAGAAGAGTTTTAGGATAGCAATGGAGAGACAGATAAGTTTTGGTGTAGAGAGGAAAAGGAGCAAGGATTCGCCTGGGAAACGTGGGGATTCACCCCTTCATCTCGCTGCACGAGCTGGGAATTTGGGGAAGGTGAAAGAAATTTTTATGAAGTTTGAGAATATCAATAATGGAATAAAAGATTTGCTGTCGCATAAGAACCAAGAGGGTGAGACTCCGTTATATGTCGCAGCAGAGAATGGACATGCTTTGATCGTTGGTGAGTTCTTAAGACATTCTGATGTTGAAACTGCCTCTATTGTAGCCAATAATGGCTACGATCCGTACCATGTGGCTGCTAAGCAGGGTCATATTGGTGAGTTTTTTATCTCGTTGTTCATTTTTCTTTATGTAATTTGGACGAATTTGAATTCAAGAATTCTTAATTGAGTTTTCTTGGTGCTTCGTGCGAGAATATAGTGCTATATTTTCCACGGAGTTGTTTGATTATGTCTATACTCTCCCGGACTGGAGTTTTGTTTGTCAAAAGTATGTGCTATCCTCTTGCATATTCCTCTGGCTCGTCATAGTAATCTAATTGCATTTCATTGGACATTATTATCCGTGGCTTTGCTTTTCTTTATATGCCGCTATAGTCCCCAATTTTATTCGACACTTGAATTAATAAAGATCATGTATCTATATTGGCTACTACATTATAATTTGAAGGTCAAAGATATGTTGTTAGCATCTTTCACTGGTGAAATGTATCTTATTGAAGCGGCAATTTCACATTTATATGCAAGTCATGTTCTCATGCAAAGTTCCCTGATAGTTATGGTTTGTAATTGGAGTCCCTACCCGACTGAAAGCATATGTGAGCGTAGATATTCAAGTAGGGTGGGGTAACATAAAGAAAAAGACGTCACTTTGGAAATCTGGATATATGTCAAGTTAGGTGCTCCTTCACCTAGTGTCTTGCTGAGGTATGTTTCTTAAATGGTGCAGATGTGCTGAAGGAACTCTCGCGTTTCTTTCCAAACCTGGTCATGACTACAGATTCATCGAATTCGACTGCATTACATACAGCTGCTGCTCAGGGTCACATCGATGTGGTAAATCTGCTTCTGGAAACAGATTCCAACCTTGCCAAGATTGCAAAAAATAACGGCAAGACGGTACTTCATACAGCAGCAAGAATGGGCCACTTGGAAGCTCTTAAATCCCTGTTAAATAAGGATCCTACTATAGGCTCTTGGACTGATAGAAAAGGTCAAACAGCACTGCACATGGCTGTGAAGGGACAAAATGTTGAGATCGTGACCGAGTTGATAAAACCTGATCCCTCTGTACTGGCATTGGAAGATAATAAGGGAAATACTGCACTACATATAGCAACAAAGAAGGGCCGAACTCAGGTTTGTACTTTGTTATGAACTTACTCTCCATTATAGCATGAACTGCACAAGTGCACCAAGTGTTGCATTTAGGAGTGAAATACCATATAAAATAGATGCATTAACAGGCAGGGTACTTGGTACTGATGTTACCAACTCTTCAAGGTCACTAAGTTCGTGGTGATTTAAAAAATTATTTCTCTTAAATATCATAATGTTGCATCTTTGATTAAGTACATGGTGTTTTATTTCCGAGGCCAAATTTTCCAATGCACATATTGTGAACACTAGTGTTACCCATGAAAGAGAGTTTTGTCAATAGCAAAGCATTGCCAGATTTAAATGGAAAAGGAAAAAGATGCACTGAAATTGGTCCTATGCCATGGCAGATTGTACAATGTCTATTAACTGCTGAGGGTATTGATGTCAATGCGACTAATAGTACTGGGGAGACACCTCTTGATATTGCTGAGAAGTTTGGATTTCCAGAAATTGCAGCCATTTTAAGGGAAGTCGGAGCTATCCATTCTAAAGATCACGGGAAACCCCATAGTGCTGCAAAACAACTGAAGCAGACTGTTAGTGATATAAAGCACGATGTCCAGTCCCAACTCCAACAGAGCCGACAGACGGGCTTCCGGGTGCGGAAAATTGCAAAGAAAGTGAAGAAGCTTCACATTGAGGGCCTTAATAATGCCATCAATTCTGCTACTGTCGTCGCTGTCCTTATTGCTACCGTTGCTTTTGCTGCAATATTCACTGTACCCGGCCAATATGTCGAGGAGAAAACAAAAGGGTATTCTCTGGGGCAAGCCCACATAGCGAAAAGTGCGGCTTTCATAATTTTCTTTCTATTTGATAGCTTTGCTTTATTCATCTCACTAGCTGTTGTCGTAGTACAGACATCAGTGGTTGTGATCGAACAAAAGGCAAAGAAACAACTCATGTTTGTGATTAACAAGCTCATGTGGTCGGCTTGCCTGTTCATTTCAATTGCTTTTATTTCTCTCTCCTATATCGTAGTGGGACCTCATGAAAGGTGGCTTGCTATATATGCAACAGTTATTGGAGGTACAATAATGCTGACTACAATTGGCTCGATGTGCTATTGTGTAGTTCGGCATAGGTTGGAAGATTCAAGGATGAGGAACATAAGGAAAAACAGTACTCTCTCACGTTCGTTTTCAATGTCCATGGCATCAGATCCCGAGATGTACGGTGAAAAATACAAGAGAATGTATGCGGTTTAGGGACGAATTTTCACGTGAGGAAGGCCTTTCAAAGTTAAAGAATGGCTACTACATTGCTGCAGTAATATCTATGCTCGCTGATGCTGGATTATATTTGCCATCCTGATTACTACCCGGTACAGGAACTTGTATAGGACTGCGATTTCGACTGTCCACTAAGTTCAACAAGCAGAGAGATTCAAAGAGATTATCGTAATATAGTCATTATTCCCTGGAAATCTATCCAGGATTCTGCCAATGGATGTATGTGCAGATGGCTGAAATTTGTAACTGATAATACCTATATTTGAAAATGATCGTACTTGTGAATGTAAGTTATTCTAATGCTATCCATATATCATGAAGTTCTACTCTTTTTTCCAGTTATCTAGATTTGTTCAACACTGGATCCTGAAATAGTTGCAGCAGCAAAGATTTATCTTGTAATGTTTGGTTCTAATTCTTGGTTCGGAAGTTACTGTCATACCTTTTTCACTGTTCTGTTTCCTCAACTAAATGCTTGCTGCAAGCTTCAGATTCTGAAAAAGGGATTGTCTACATATTTAGATTTAATAAGGGATTGTCTACTTATTTAGATTTAATTATCAACACGTCATTTTGCGTCCAAATTTATAAGTTGTTTTAAGAGAAGATGTATTAATTAAATTTAGTTGACAACACACACTGCTTCACAACGAAAAGTCTGCAGACATCTCTTTCTACTTTCATGTACACATTTTCTTGTCCCTATAAAAATAGTCGAATAATGCTTTTCCGGATATCATTTAAGAAAAAATTAAATATTACTTGTATCCTACTATAATTTTTAACATTAGTAAAAGGAGCTCATAGTCTTCAAAATATAGCATTTGATGGTGCCCAAAAAAAAAGAATGTTGGGAGACTTTGCAAAATGATTAGCATTTATTTTAGTTGGTAAGGTGGTTGCAAAATTGCCTTTCAAGTGAAGTATTTCATCATTTGGGGAGTTGTTGGCTCTTCAAAGGTTTTATAACATAAATGAAATAAGGAATATTTAAGTACTTGAGATGGAACGTCCATACGCGTCATGGATAGCCCACACAATGCATAGGGCGTCCAACCAGCTTTCCACCCACATGGTCAGCAAGCTCAATAAAAGGACACACAAGACTTTGGATATCATAGAACGACAATATATACATATGATATCATCATTAGTGCACATTCAGTAGTATGTATCACATGGAGCTTATGACAATCCTGTCTAACCACATTGGTAGGAACGGTTTGCTAGGTCCGAGACTTAATCATCCACCCAAATCCGTTGATGCCCTCATAGCGGACCATGCACCCTTTTATGAATATGTCATTGACAGTATGCCTATAATGCACTTGTATACAGCATGAACTTACCGTACTTATAATATGAGAGAGAATTACAGAAGTAGTCCTCCATCTATGGATAATGTAGCTATTAGGTCTTCAATCTATGTTTCTTGACAATTTACTCTCAAACTTTTCAATTTTCCAGTGAAAAAAATAAGATTCCCAATATTCATGCAAAACGAGCTGCAATTACAGAAACTCGACTAACTATATCCGTAGAAGTTACAAGGCATTAGATAGGATTTGGAGTTGCAGAGAAGATTTGCAAACAAGAAATCTAACCTGTTTCTTTCTGTGGGATGAAAAATTGTTTACTAAGCCCTTGTTTAACACCCATTTTAATTTCATTTTTTTCTCTTTCTTCATTTCAACCACGCATTCTCCAAATAAAATAATATTACACACAAATCTAAAACTTTTCATTACTTTTCCACCACAAATCCTCCTATCAATCGCTATTCCAAAAATTCATTTCTCATTTTAATGAGATTCAAACACATACTAAATTACAACGTGCCTTGAAACAAAGCTTCACTTTTCTATCAATTAAATGTTCATCAGCACTAAGCATTACAAAAAAGATGACAAAAATCTCAAGCCTATACCAAACCTTTTGGCACAAATCAAGCTTCAAGACATAGATAGTCCACGAGTATTTACACAAAGAAACTATCTACTGCAGTCAATCAAACGTGTGTGTTTGATGGTTTAACATCCAATGGTGCAAGAAAATTTATGCTAATTCAGAAGCACGGTTTGCATGTCAAAGTGCAGACCCATGGTTGGAACTAATTTGGTGTCATCTTGAAGTATTACCTTTTTTATCAATGCAAGCTGAGGCGATGCCGAACACATACTCGATGAGTTTTTGTTTTGGTGGAGCAACCGCCCTTTACAATCACGAGCAAAATCACTTCCTTATCTCTGGTGTCTTCGGACCACCAGCTTTGTGGAATCCCATCAACAAGATCGTCCAGTTTATGGAATTCTTCGTGACGTATAGATACCTCAGCAACTTCATCAGGTCTTATCATGCCAGCTGCAGGTTTGACCTAATCCAAAAGTAGGCTTGATATTTACATGGATGGAACTTGTAAATTCATAGCTTTAAGTAGGCTTAAATTGACACAAATAAATCTTGCAATGAGGAATCAGAGACTACCTCGAGCCAACGGGGGAAACCAAGTGAACCTCTGGGGCAATAATCAGATGCTAGTGCGTCGTTTATGGTGGACTGACCTTCACACGTGATATGGAAAAAAGCCATGTCTTCTCCACTTTTGTTGGTGATCTTCAAACTGTAATTGTCTTGGTTCTGGAGCACTATTCGATCTGTATTAATAGTTGTTTCTGGCACAAAGCATAGTGCTTCAAGGAAAACCCTGATTTCGTCGTTGGACTCGAGTATTTCCCCAAACTCTTGTCTCCTGACTGATCTGTCAACGTGGGCAATGTCCACATTTAACTTGCAGCGTACGGGTTTATGATCACTTTCAGTCACATCCATGCGAGCCTCGTATCTGTGATATAGTGTAGAATGGAAGGCATAAATACAAAATTACAGAACAAAAGACAAGACAAAAAAATTAAAAAAAAATAATAATCATGGCACTCACTGTACTACGGAAGCAGCTACAGGGCACTCTACGCTGCATCCTTCTGTTTGAGTTCCCCGATTATCTCGATATAGTACTCTATCACACCAAGCAGGAATTCGTTTCTTCTCGCCCGAATCATAGCCTATACATAAGCAAGTATTTTTGTATTTAGTACTTTGAATCGATTACTTAAATCCAATTATGTTATGAATGATTTAACATTACCTCCTAAACCTGGTTTTCCTTTTTCAAACTTGTATGTTGGAGGAAATCTGATGAGTGCCTCTCGCATTCCTTGGAAAACTTTACCAGCTTTCATTTCTGCCCTCAGCTGATCTTTCTCTCGAAGCCAATCAAAGCATCGTTGGGAAACAAAATCCCTCGCTTCATCATAAGTTATGCCAAAAAGTCGATAATTGAAATCGCCAGTGAAGATGACCAGATCAGCTTCAGAAAGATCAGGCTTCCCTTCATCAGGTTTAATAGGAACAGCCTAAACAAAAAGGACCATCCTTATTCAAATTAAGAAAATGAAATGAAAATGCCTAACTCAGTTACAAATTATAGTATACATACATTTGTACTACGAAGCATCTGTGAAGAAGACGAGACGCCAGCTGCAATAGAGAAGATCCATGGGAAGCCAGAAGAATAAAGTAGCCAGAATAAATATGTGGAGAAGACAAGAGAGCAAGAGAAGAACAGGTATGGCAGCATACCAGCAGCATTTTGAAGGAGGTTAGTCGAGCGAGTGAAAGTCATTGTTCGAAATATATGATTAAAATCAGCATTCCTACGATTAACAGCTTCCAAATGAGCAGCAAAGTGGCAATTTACAAAACACATTATTCGATCATATACTCTCAACCTCAAACCTACACCACCCTGCATGTGAAATTATCCGATCATATTGCTGAAACCCACAATATTGATGAAATTTAAGAATGATCAGATAAATGGGACTATAACGGTTATGGCACAATGACATTCTTGGACATTATAAAGCTTTAGGCATAATTTAGCTGAATAGCAGCATATTCATAACGAACACTTCTATAGTATTGATAATGAGAAATGCTTGTGTTCAATGATCTGTTACCTTATTACCAATTGCACGCCCTAAACCACATGCAACTGCTCCAACATCCAGGTCCCCTACGTGTGTTCTAAGAGTTTTTCTCACCCTGGGAAAAAGGGAATCAATGAACAATCAATAAAACAAAATGTAATTAAGTAGAATCCCGTTAGCGGAAATATATTGGTAGCTGGAAAAATGAAAATTTGAGACTTGAGAGGTTTATATCATATGGTATGATTTGCTACCAAAAATTAATTGAAAATGGATACTTCCAATATAAACCTTACCAGATAGCTATGAGTAAGGCAGCGAGTTGCCTGGACCCTGTGCGCTCAAAAGTTGACCCTTCACCCAAAGCCTTGCCAATATGGTCCTGCCACCATTGCCCGACAGAACTTCCTTCAAGTCCTACCTACAATGGATTGCAACAGCTTTAAGAAAGCATAATAAACGAATAATAGAAAATCTTCAGCATCCCAATATTTAAGAATGTAATACGTATAGGAAGTCTATTGACAGCTTACAGTTTCTTTTGCTGCAGACATTGCAAGGAAGCCTGCACCCATTTCCACTTCTTGTAACCCAACAACAACAATGTCAACATCTTTTACGGCAGAACCTAACCATGACATAAGAGCATCATGAGTGGCTCTTCCTTGACCAACATTCCATGTGCCTACTAAAATTTTGATGTTCTTAAATCTCATGTACGTGTCTTTTCTCTCGGCTAAAGCGTGCCCTAAAATGCTATCAATAGGTCCGGGAGAAGAGATGTTCCAACCACGTATACCACCATGAGATGCCAAGCTGAAAATGTAACCATTTCCAATTACTAATTTTACAACAGGTCCATTGTGAGCAACCCAACCGGCAATTAAATTTCCTTCGAGATCCAACACTTGAACCATGCCACTTCCATAGCCAACCCATATTCTTGACCCATAAGTGCAAAAGCATAGAACACTATTGGAAAGACGATTCATATCTCGCAAGCGATTTCCGTTTCCATCCCATTGGACTAAAAGTCCATTCGAGCATCCACTCCAAATCATTCCATCTTCAGCAAGCATTAATGCTTCTGTTCTTTTAGTATCTTCCACGAAAGCCCCTGCGCCCCTTGTTGCAACTCGACGGACAGCATCTGCAGCACCCATTATAGCATTTCGTGACCTCTGCAGAAAATTATTTTGGGATTTCTCCTTTTTAGATTTGGCAACAAACTTAACATTCATCTCATCTACAACTGCTAGTTCTTGAACTGATGACATGTCAACACGGTTCTCAATCAGTCCATCTATATTAAATACTTTCAGAAGTTCCCTTGTACGGGCATCCCTGTATTTTCTCAACTATTAAAATAGTTCGCAATAAATAGTAAAGTAATCCAATATTTTAATTTTCAACAGCCAAGTAAATAGGAAGAAAATAAGTTTTCAAGCATTTAATCAACTTTGTACAAGTGTTACAGTATATCAATGTGTGGAGACTACGTGAAGCGACAAACGTACCACAACGAGAAGGATAAAGATCCAGCTGCCCAGATTTTGGCTCTGACAATATCAGACAAGAGACGCTTAACATCTGAAGATGAAATATTACAAACACCATTAACAGTAACTTGGCTTCTGAGGTCAATGGACGACCGCTCTACCAATAAAGCAGCCATGCGTCTTTCCTCTGCTGACAGAGATAGAGATTTTTCGATAGATTCCCACGGCCAGACCTTTATAAATCCACCCTCGGAACCTGTCCATAGATCACCTGGATCCAGGCCANGACCTTTATAAATCCACCCTCGGAACCTGTCCATAGATCACCTGGATCCAGGCCATAAATGGCGACATACTAGTTAAATATTTCGGAAGATGTTAGTAGATACGAAATGAAAATAATGCAGCAACATTTTCATTGTGCATAGACTGAATAATAAAAAACATACGCCGAGGTAAAAGGGAGTTACCATACGAAGAAACTGCCAAGGAAAGTACTGGACCTCGATGTGCCTGCCAAGAGAGGCCTTCCTTGAAAGGAGCATCAGTCGAATATGTTAGGTCCATTTTCCAGGACCTTATCTTACCATCCTTGTGACCGCTCCAAATTAACTTACTCCCGAGATCAACCTTCATACATATAGTTGGTGATGTATTAACTGCTTCGTAAAATGGAGCAGCATCCTCGTCTCCTCTCCGAGCCCTTCCCCCTACCCCCATCCCAGGTAAGTATGCATCTGATAAATTCCAGACTCTAACTCCGGATTCTTGTCCTGCCCACAATTGCGTTTCAGTACAAACTATTGTCCTCAAAAACTTTCCACCCTGCAAAAGGTTAATGGATTCTATTTCATTTCCTGAAGGAGATACGATTAATGGAAAAGTTGAAGAATGTTCAGCATCACAAGCTATACTTCTTGAGAACTAGTTGAGCAAAATGATGTCATATCCTATTAGACAACATGCTACAAAGTATATACTCTAAAATTTTTTATCACACCTAGTGAAAAAAGGAGTAAGAACATACGGATCAAACATTCGCGCACTGCATAAGAAAACAATGGACATAGGCAAATGGCCTGTTCTCCCTGGTCAGAATAGATAGGTTAATTCCTTCCTTAGAACCGTACTTTAGAGTTTCTAAACTCATACGGCTCAGCAATCATTTGGTGTCCACCTTTAATCTACCATATCTAACGAATGAGATTTCTGGTGGGTCTATCCCATTTAATCTACCACTTAATGCCAATTATTTCCATAACAAAGTAATGACCCCAAGATATATACATGTCCTACGCAAAAGGATGCTTCATTATCTAGTTCAAATAATGTTCATAAATTAAGATCCATTCACACACGTGTGCACACACAAAAGACAGTAATCGACTTTCAATAATGTAAGAATATTAGAAAAATTTAAGATATTGAATAGAAACACACGCAGGAAACAAAATTCTACCATTGCATTGAAATTTCAGTTATTCGGCATTAAATCATGCACACATATACAGTGGCAAAGCCATGTGTTTATATGCACCAAGCCATTTGATTTTATTTATCCTCCCTGGTGGGCACCTTAAATATCCCAACTCCACCACCAGCCCCCATAACCTCCGGCAATGGCAGCTGAGGCAGATCCTGAGATTCATCCAATGCACCACCATCACCCAATCCCAAACCATTAATTTTCTGGCTCAAATTAAGGTGGTAATCCTCATGGTGATCGCTCATCGATCCGCTCGCAATTCCCATTCCGCCGACACCACCACCACTGGCGGTGATATTAATGCTAGTAGTAGTAGAATATGGATAAAGGTCTTCTTCATCAGAAGAATAAACATTGCTGGGTTGGCTGCTCAAAATTTCAGTTTCATCAAGGCTGTGTTTGCGTAACTGGTGGCGCTTATAGCTAGTGCCTGATTCGGTTCTCAACTGCTGGCTGTATGAATTCGCCTTCCTATGCGGTGGGGCGTCAGTTAGAGCCGCCAGGGCTGTCCTGTCATCCTCTTCTAAACGTTCGTCCATTGTTTTGGATTATGAATACAATTTTTGTTTAGTTCGTTGATATTCAAGGAAAGTGGTCATAAGAGATTCAAGAAAATGAAAGAGAAAAAGTCAAAAATAGGATATGAATCAGAAACTAATAGAGAGGGAAGTTGTTGGAGAGGCGAAAGATGCTGGCAATGTACGGACAAGAATGATCAAATTTTGCAAAGGTAACTGAGTTTTGTGCGTGTGATGTGTGTGTTCTTTTCTTATGATGTTTCACCGTTTTTGAGGAAAATTCTACTTATAAGTAAATGATCACTTATGACCTTTAACACTTCCATACGGACCATACCCAATTCAGGATAATGTTTTTATAATGCATTTTCCAAGAAAAAATAGGATTAGCCTATTATTAAGCGTGATTTTGGGTCCTAATCCTTTGAGAAACCCTTAACTTATTTTAATCCCTACCAAACATGAACTAAATAAAAAGTTCGAAAGCCCAATCATAATTTTTCCAAATTATTACCTTTCAGAAAGTCTCTATTCCTTTTTTTTTTTTTTCTTAGTTGTGAAGTTCTTTAGTTTTACATTGAGTGGTTATCAATAAATGACATTCCCTTCGATAGACTTTCAACTGAACTTTGTTGCTTTATTTGTAAAGAGTAATGATATTCATAATTAATTGTGATCATTATTCAATAAGCCTTTTAATCAAAAGTATATAAAATCTGTCATTCAATTCAAGTCATATTCACATGTTAATCATCGAAATACCAAGTAATCACTAGGTAAGAAAAGATCAATAATCAAGAAAATGAATAATGTATTCATATTGGATCATGTAATAATCGAAAAGAACATGTTTCCCCACAAAGTATAACTGTACATTACTAAAAGAACATGTTTCCCCACAAAGTACAATTGTACGAGGACGTGCAGAATGTGAATTGATATTGACTTGCCATCTTTGGCTTAGTTTTGATGCGAATTATCACATCAAGGACTTGCCAACGAACCTTTTCCATCTCCCCAGCTTCTCTCGTCCCTGCAATATAATTTCGAAAACTCTTACTAGATTCCACGATGTACATATACTAGAAGGGGGGGCGGGGAAGACAAGCAGTAGGACAGGACATCACACAAGAATGCAGACGGAATCAAAAGTTCAAATAATTCATATAAACATTTTTCAAAGTCTTCAAATAACCATGAACAACTTGTTTGTCAAGAACTCAGCATCTAGGCCAGACATATATCTAGTTTTGCATGTCGAAGCCATACAAATAGTACAGTAGTGTCTTGGAATCACCGAGTTCTCTTAACCCCCTAAGAGATCACTCCCCAAGTGATCATTGTCCAGTGAAAATGCAGAGCTATGCACATGATTGATTACATTTTACGTGTGAGCAGCTTCTCGGGACTTCAGCACAATTTCTTATATCAGTTTGTCATGGTTACAAGAAAACATATTGAAATTTAATTACGAGGTCTCATTAATTCTTATAAATCTTTGCCAGGCAGTAAAGTCAGAGCTGTATGAAAATTCAGATTGATGGATTACCCATTATCTAGAAGTTCACTAACCCAGTGAGAAAAATGCCACCCAACGATTAATGGTCGAGTACTTGAATCAAAAACCAACATACTTCTAACCCGTAAAATTCATTTTCTTCACACCTAAGTCAAACTAATCAAACACTAAGACTAAGAAGCCAATTCAAGCAAAACGAATCTATTAAAAAAACAAGCATTCCCATCAATCTACTATTTCAGAATACATTCTTCCAAAATAATGAGGATCAAACACACCCCAATTAGAAATATAGTAGGAAAAGAAACCAACTTCATAATCGAATTTAAAGGTGAGAACATGACCATTCTATACCACTAGAGTAAGGTCTCAATCTGAAGCACAATTTTTTTAGCAGCTCTTTTTGGAGAGGGAGCAAGCTGAAACTCAAGAATGTAAAAACAGTGCGGCAAAATGAAAGCTAAAGAGAGGATATAAGTGAGTATAATCAGGTCGGCTGCTTGTTCAGTGTGTACACACAACAAATATGTGCACTGGAAGAATATGAGGAAAGAATTGCGAAAGGAACAGACAGTAACCAACCCAAGTGGAGAAAAACTGCTAATTCTTATCGAAAATTAAGAAGCTCCAGAAATGATGGAGTCACCCTGCCATTAGTCGGAGAAATTGCCCACATTACGTCGCTTGTGCATCAATCACTAGATAGGAACACCACACGCCCACCCACAAATATATAGTCTACACATAAGAATTTTATACTTGCAATCCTTTAATATCATAAGAGAACTATAATAGATAATTTTGGCTACCAAAATCGGAATTAAAACAAGTGATGTTAGAATTCAGTTAACCAAGAGATAAACATGCATATATAATTGATTTTTCAATAGATATACCACCTACCCTACGAGGTGCAATAGCCATGTAATTTTCCACAATAGATATTGCTTTAAACCCAACAGGATGCAGCACTTCCTCATAGCTATGAATAGTGAAAATAGTCAGTAATGCACCAATTTAAACTGAAAATCAGATAAGAATTTTTGTAAAAGATTCGATAAATATTAAATGAAGATGAAGGCTCATAAAGGTAGTAATTACTCGGAAACTGATACTCTATATGGAGGCCCACCCTCATGATTATCAATCTGCAAACAACAATGTATATAAAATAAACAAAAAATACATAAATAAGGAACTAATTAGACCATTATATTTTACACTTGGCACCCAATACAGAACAAAACTTGAAGATTCTAGTCAATGCTATCACTGTAATATCCACATATTGAAACTTTAAAGCACATAAATTTATTAACTTATGATACCACCTTGGATTATGAGAGCCTTCATTTTCTACACGTATGGTGATTGAAAAAATTTACTTCTTTCAAGAACATGGAATCAAGGATGAGAATTTGAAAGAGAACAAAAGTATTTCAATATCACATGAAGAGTTTCTGTGTGGGGGTGATTGTGTTGGGAAAGCAAAGAAAATATCAAATCGAGAAATTCTCATGTACTAGCACAGCAAAAATAGTAAATAGGAACATATGAAAAGTAAAAAAGAACAGAAAAATATACTAAGATCTTTTGGCTAACCGGATATATTAGTGTTATAAGCTCCCCATCTGGTTTTAGCAATTCTTGAATTTTGTCAGCCCAAACTGATCTCAGATCTGGTTCAATGGCACAAAAGAACCTGAAGATCACATCACAACCTTATCAAGACAAAAGGGCCTTCAAACAGGATAATTTAACTCACCCGAACTCACACTTACGTGTAGTCAAAAATGAGATCAAACAACTCAGCTGGTTGCCAAGTGAAAAAATCAGTCTTTAAGAATGTGAAATGATCTGCATTTGGAGACCTAGAAGACAACTGCCTTGATATACAAGAAGTAAAATTTCAAAATAACTTTACATCAACTAAAAAAATCGTAATATCAACACAGCAGATAGGCAGTATTTGAGTCTACAGAACCTAATGCGTGCTCAACATAAGTTCCAAACATCTAAACAAAGCAAACATTTTGTTATAGACCAATGATATTACTGCACTATGGCAGTGATCAAGTGTATACCTTTCTATATGAACCAGATATCAGTATTCACATAATCAAAACCATAAAATTCATTCAACATATTAAGGTATTTGCATCTTATATGCTGCCTAATTACCGTTAGATGCAAGCTTTGCCTGAATCAGATATGCTTAACTGAGGCACGACGGACAAGGACAAAAAAGACCTGTTCTCCGTCGATAAAGAAATAGGAGATGCAACAAAATTTACATGCAATTTTAAAGTATACAAGCATTTCCAGTGTATTTTAAAATATTAAGGTTGTGATTCAGTTTCTAAAAGGCAAAACTAATGAGATTACAAGTACATTATGAAAATTTTATTTCAAGCAGCCATAGGTATGATTCCAATTATGAAAATTAAATGCAAAAAAAAAAAAGTTACTAGCGCATAAGCACAACATTGACATCAAAACATGGCCTGGGAAAATTTGCTTGCTTTACAAACTTGAAGTACCCAAGCCTTTCAAAGAAAATAACTGGAAATATTTTCTGCTGAACTAATTTATATTGTGCAAAAATTTGATAGAAAAATATTGCATCAAGTTATTTGGTCCTTACACAGTTGAGTTTTCAGCCATGTAAGATTCAAAAGATCTTAGGCACAGCTTGGAAGATATCATTCTTTGAGAATCCATTTCTTATTTTTGTTTAGACTTTTAACTGATTAGATAGACAATCAAGCGCTAAATAGAACTGTTACTAAACAAGAACATGCAGTTCAGTTGTCTATTTAAGTTTGTAACGCGAAACTCTCTATCCTCTTATTTTTGCATCTTTAATAAGTCTTTGAGCTTTGAAAAAAAAAAAAAAAAAGGTGATGTCAATTGCTTAAATTAGCTCTTACCTCTTTGGCTTTCTGTATGGCATTATCTGATATGTCCAGACCTACAACATAGCGTTCAGGGCATGCAATTGCCATCACGTCGTAACCCTGCTCATTTCATGATTTCATTTCCCATGCCAAATATAAAGAAGAAATGGAGAACAAAAGAAAATAAAAGTGCAAAACAAGATGGAGCAAAATTACAGTCATAAGGAATATCAATGAAGTAATAACAATGACAAAATAAATTATTTTCACCGGAAAGGAACTTCTATTTGTGGTATCCTCAATGTACCATTGACCATATGGGACTTGAGGTGACAATTTACATGTGACAGTGAGTTAGTAAAACAGTTAAATAGTGGAACATCATCTGCCTAGGGAATTCAAATGAAAAATTGTCGTTTCATATTTCCATTGTAATAGGTTTGCCAGAAATCTCATAGTACACAAGATACTTTTTGCCACTAGCAAGTGAACATTCTATCAGCTAAAAAAATAATCTGGCGGCAAGTTCTTAACTTGACTACGACTTCATTCATTTATCCAACTTTTCAAGTTAATGAGCCTTCGTGTGTTCTTTTCCCGACTGGATAGCAAATACAATTGTACAGTTCAGCCAGAGGACAAATTTGCAATCTTTACTCTAATTATTTAATAAAACCAAACTGAAAAAGACGGGCCTTTTCTCATGTTAGAAGTTTGTATAGAAATATAATCACTATTATCTAAAACAGCATTTACTTTTTCTCCATCTTGTATAAATACTTCTGCTGATAACGAAGGAGAAGAAAATCATCATCGTAGAAAGCTTTGTAAACACTAGAGCACGGTACAACCAGTAGGGCACATAGTACAACTCTCCGAATAGAGTACCTTCTCTTGCAAACTGATTTTGTAAACCTAGCTCATTGAACACTTGTACTATTGCCACAAAAATGTACAACATGTGAATAAACCGCTTTAAACTCATCATTTCTCCGGCAATCTCACTCTCACTGAAGAAAACCGATTATAACCCAAGAAAATAAAAATGCTAAAAATCATTAAGGAGATAAAAAAAATCCATATATGCATGTCGAATTTACATTATAATTCTGTAAGTTCATGATATAATACAGTAAATGCTTACACTGCCACAACCAGGAACGAGAGCCCTGCCCTTTGGAAGGGCAGTGGTGTTGCAAAGATGCACGAGAACTGGGGTGGGCTGCCCCAAATCCCAAGGCGTCAATCCTTGTTCCCAACATTTGTCCCAACCCTCTGTATAAAAATATTCAATTTTGTTACATAAATGAACAAGAAAAGATTTTTTCACTTTAATTGCTTTCACTACTCACCAGTGGAGTCTGAGCGTAAGACTCGCCGCAATTTGTCAACCTTGCGAGCATTAGAGTCTGATTTTGTTGTTAATTTGTTGGGTTGTTGGATCATATTTTTCAGGGGTGTTCGAGGACAATAACTTGGGGGAGAACGAAGCACAGATATGTGGGAAAAGAGTTGGAGGAAAGATCGCATTGGAATTGGATTGGGAATATGGAATGGGTCATGCTACACTACCAGAAGACTATTCGCTAGATACTCCCGAGGAGTTTTTAATAATATAAAATTATTTTTGTAAAACACTATTTTGCCCTTTCCTTCTATATTTGCACGATAGAGTTATATCTTATAATTCTTCCATTTAGATAGTAAGTCCTTAGAACTAATCTTGAAAATCTAAGTTTAGTATTTTCTTGTAACCAAATCAAGTATTGTTGTTGCTCTAATTGGTGATATCTTATAGTTGTTCTTATTTTGTCCCACTTTTCTTCATCTTTCTCTCTTCTAAGCTCTTCAAGGAGTATTTTAACT
>CAIGRS010327261.1:0-14462 GCA_903798395.1 Fraxinus floribunda | reverse complement strand
CGTTGGGGTTTAAGGTTTAGCGACATGTTTTTCGAAAAATAATATGATTTTAATTAAAAGGTCTCGGTCGCTACAGCCGCTGAACCAAAAGCTGCGCAATCTGTCCAATAATATCCAGCAACTTTTTAATCAAGGGAGAGTCATCTTTCGTTGTCGAATACTCCCAAATTTAAGCCACGCGCAAGAAAAATTGGTTTACCCACCTAACCTAAATAGTGTCCTTGCTATGGATGTTTCAAAGAGTTTTAGAAAGTAAAGCCATGTTCCAACATTTCATATCTCTAAATCCAAGTCCCCCTCATCTTTCGGCAAGAAAATATTCTTCCAAGCGACTAATGGCTTCTTGGATCCCCAAAGAAAAATACGACAAAAGCTAACAATCTTTGATGTAACCACGGCCGGAATAGGTAGAATGGAGAGCCAAAAACATTCAACCCCTTGAAGAACAGCTCTCACTAGTTTTGCTCTCCCCGCCCGCATAGGATAAAGAAACTCTTGACCATGCTCCAATATAGGTCGAAATTTTGTTGATAAAGGAGTCATAGGAGCTAACTTTCAACTTCTCCGCCACTAGTGGAATTCCCAAATACTGAAATGGCATAGTACCCCTTCTCATATCAGTTAGGCGATAAATGTCTTCCAACTCGATTCCAAATATCCCCACCATATAGATGTTGGACTTATTCACATTCATTCTAAGTCCCGACATGTCCCCAAAATTAGATAAGTACTCCGTCAAGATGCGAACCGAAGTGGTATCCCCTTTAGCAAAAAATATTTAGTCATCCTCGAAAGCTAAATGAGTTATCTTCAATTTACCACATTTAGGATGATAATTTACTTCCATCGGTAGCTTCCTTAAGCATCATTGAGAAATATTCAAGGTAAATAACAAACAAGAAAGGTGATAAAGGGTCCCCTTAACGAAGCCCTCTCATTCCCTTAAAGAATTCATAAAGATCTCCATTTAGGACAATAGAATAAGTAGGCGAGGTAATGCATTTCATCACCCTACTAATGAACTTCATATGGAATCCAAGACCTACAAGCACACTACGAAGAAAATCCTAATTAACCGTGTCATATGCCTTCCGAATGTCGATTTTTAGGAGGCATCTAGGAACAACTCTTTTACAATTGTATTGCCTAATAAGTTCTAGGGCCATCATGCTTCTACCATCCACAAAAGCGTCTTGCGCCTGATCTATTATCGACCCAAGAAGGGAACCCGATTGAGTAGCAAGTATTTTTGTAATGACCTTGTAGAATACATTGCAACATGCAATAGGTCTATAATCTCCCATGGTGTTAGAATGACTTGCCTTAGGTACAAGAGCATTAATCATGGTGATTAGTTTGCTTAAGAAATGATGAGTTGAAAAATTCCTTCACCACACCAATAAAGTCGCTACCAATAATTCCCCATGCCTTCTTTAAGAAACAAGATGAGAACCCATCCAAACCCGGCGACTTATCATCACAGATAGAAAAAAGTGCATCCTTGATCTCTTGCTCTAAAAAATCCCTAATTAACCCCAATGCATGCTCTTTCGGTAACATGGGACCCCTTGTGAAGACATCAACATTTAAAGGCTGCACTAGGCTGTTTCTCCCAGCTGAAAAATTGCACAAATTCTTCGGCCACTTCTTGCAAAGAGGTAGTAAGAGAGCCATCTCCTTTGCACACCGTAGCAATGTAATACCTTTTGGCATTCCTCTTCACCATAGAATGGATGAATTTAGTGCATTTATCACTATTTTTAAGTACTCACATTTGGCTTTTTGGAAGTAGAAGCTCCTCTCCACTTCACATAAATCCATAGCTCTCTTCCTCATACTTGCCACCCTACTTTGAAGTTCAGCATTTAGTGGATCATCTTGCAATTTCAATTGTGCCTCTTTCAAAGCCAATGTAGCCGTCTCGGTTCTAACAGAAATGTGAGCAAAAATGTTTCTCGTTAAGCTTCTTAAAATCCCCCTTTAAGCCATACAACTTACAAAGAATGAATTGTTTTGTTACCCGGACATCGAGTTCCCAACCATTTTGAATAATCTCATGAAAGCTTTCATGATTGGTCCACATATTGATAAACCTAAAGGACTTCCTCTTACTCAAGCCCAACAAGTGATACAACACATGGTGAGTGATTTGAAAGGCACCCCCAAGCATCATTCACCATAGCCCTGTCAAGTTTGCTTCACACCCAATTATTGGTCCAAGTATAGAAACACCTAACAGATCTCACATCTGTAAGTCCCAAATTAAAGCACAAGTTAGATAAATCCCTCACTTCATATGGTATAACATTCACCCCATTACTTCTTTCATTAAAATTGAGCACACTATTAAAATCACCCACGGTGAAGAGCAACTAGCAGCAAACTCCAAAATGTTGTTCCACAAGGGCTTTCGGTTGACGATAGTATGAAAACCATAAACTAAGCTAACCAAGGTTGTAAGCGAGCTAACCTTGTAAGTGACGGAGCAATGTATGATTTGAGAAGTAATCTCCACCGCTTCCACTTGGACTTTCTCGGGATTCCATAAAATCAAGATTCGACCGGCTTGATGAGAATGAAAGTTAATCTCTAGGAAACCCCAAAATTTATTCCTCATCACCCGATGGAGCTTGTGTTGGTCCAGTTTAGTCTCCAAAATTCCCATAACATCAATATCATTTTGATAAATGAAGCTTCGAACCCCATTTTGCTTAAGGGAAGGGTTCAATCCCCTATGAATCCTTGAGAATCACATAGTTTAAGTAGTGCCACTTTGCCTGGGAATCTCCTAACAAAGAATCCAACGAGGCCAAAACCTCAGGCTTCCTTAATGTTATCTATATCCGATTCATTAATGATCACCTCCTCCTCCGACGAAACTAATGGTTCCAGTTTGAGATTATCATCAAATGAATGGTTATCTTTAAAAAGATTAATCCAAGGGGTTTGACACCGTATCCTCTATCCCTAGAGTGCAAGACACACCTGGAGATTTAAAAAGTTCTTCATGCCCATTAGCATTCTTCTGGTTTAAAGACTGGGCCTATTTTCCCAGAAGCACGATACAATTTGGAATATTACACAAGGAGCGATCTTTTTCATCTTATTTACCAAACCTGCAAATGCAATCATCCACCTCTGTAGAATTTAATCCGATTTTTCTTCTCAAATTTCACACTACATAGAACACAACCAACAAATTAGAATATTATTTGAAGTAAACAAATAAAATTGAAGTTTTATGTTTTATAGTTTGAACCCAGAAAACGTTCAACAAAAATAATTTTATTTTCGAAGAAAATGGCGAGAGCTAATCAAGGGGAAATCGAGACTTTCATGAGCATCACCGGCGTTTCTGAGGCCACTGCTGTTCAGAAACTTGAGGTAATTTTTACTGTTAAATTAGATTTCTGGATTGAAATATTAATATTAATACTAAATTGATTAATTGTTGAATATGTGGTCTCTAATATGTTATATTAGTAACTGTTAATGGTGTGATTAATTAGCTTGTGAATATTACGGTTTTCTTATTAATATATTTTCTATCGAGTTGAAAGAACTATACTTAGTTTATGTGATTCAGTTTTCTGTTAGCTTTAGCAAATTCTGTATTCGCATGTTTTTAATGTTTGTGTTTTCTATATGGGTTTGGTAATGATGAATCATAATACTATCTATTTTTGCATTTGTCACATGCCCCTTTTCTTTTCCTGTCAAGAAAAAGTTCAAATATGCTGTAAGTATCATGGTGGATTTAAGCCATCATCCTTCGCCCCACAGACACATACAACTCGACAACTAATTTGCTTCCTTTTGGTGTATTATGCTGAATGCATTTAGAAAACCTTGTGATTGGAATTTAAAATATACACTAACATGGTGTAAACACTCAAGGACAAGTAGGAAAAGATTCACTGGTTTTAAAGAAGCTTAGGCTTGCATACCCTGCCAGTTGTAATTTTTTTTTTTTCCAAGAGCCAGTACTCTCCATATAGTAAGGACATATTCAAGTGACTCTCTAAATACAAAATCAATGCTTAAAATAGGTTCCAAGAGACTCTTTATTTTAATTTTTTAAAATAGAGGGTGGGTTTGGGCTAAACTCAGTCTTTATACTTTATAATCAATCATTTAGTAAGTTAAAAATTTCATTGCTGCATTATTTTTTATTCAAGTCATATTTGAATTGATTTTGCATTGACATTTAAAGAATGTATATTAAATAAAAGATAAGGAAAGACAATGAATGTTAATTAAAAAAAAAAAAAAAAGAAGCAAAATAAAGAGTATTGTTAGTGTACAAAAATTTTCGCCCTTTAAATCTAAAGATGCTAAATTTGCACAAGATGCTCTTTATAAATAAACTGTCAGGCTTAGGAATTCCTTGCTCTTTGCAAATAGAAGAGTGACCTGTTTGATCTGTTGTTTTTATATTTGTTAGAAACAATTCCTGCTAGAACGATACTCTATCAGCATAATTGCACCAGCAAAAGTATAGTTGCAAAGTGCAATGCCAAATGTCACTTGTTAGGAACCGAGTCACAATTTTCTTCCATTAACTAAATTGTTCTCAGTTCAAACTCTAAAATCTGTAAGTTGCATATTTCTTGACTGTGGTATAAAATAATGTGGATGGCTAGTTGGAGAATGGTGGGCGCGTTTATGGTAGTAAGGAAGATAGTTTCCTGATGGTTGGTGTGGAACACACAGATAGAGAAACTATGGCAGAGATCAGACAAGAGGGGTAAGGCGATGATTTTTAGGATATGTAACAGGATTAGATGAGAAGCCATACAGAAAGATCTATGAGTGCTAGCAATTACTTTTTCCCGTTTATGTATTCTGTTAGAAAACTGCAAAAAATCAAAACTAGATAACTTGCTCGACAAAGTTCCCCAAATTCTCTAAGACGCTGAAACTCTCAATTAACTTCAGCCTTTTGACACTCCCTCTGTGTAACTCAAGTCTCGAACCATGATAATGTGTCTAAACTCTAAATACTGAACTTATTTTTTTTAAAGAAGAAAAATGAGATGTAGAAAGAGTACATACATACCAAACTGAGTAATACATATTCATGTTCAAGAAGATCTATCTCACGTTTTGCCTATGAGAAATTTCTATGGAGTCGGAGAAATATAGATTTATGGACAACACGAAAATGAGTCATAGTTTTAAAAAACTTATGGAAAGCTGTATGTGAATTAATGACTGATTGTTATTTGTCTGCTGCTGAAGCCTGGGCTTAATTTTTTTCACGTTCTTTGTCGTAATGCTTTTAATTGTCTTGTCGTTTCATTTCAAAACTTCATTCAATAATATTTTTACTTGATTATGATTGGCCTTAGGATTAACCCTGAGTGGTAGCTCAATTGGTTAGGTCTTGGGTTTGCTCCTCAATGGTCACCAGTTCGAGTCCCTTCAGGACCACTGAGGTGAGTACCTGGCCGTAAACTTCAGAGCCCCGTGAGATTAGTCGAGGTGCGCGCAAGCTGGCCCGGACATCCACAGTTATCAAAAAAAAATAAAAAATGATTGGCCTTAGGATTATTTGACCTAATGGTAGTTTGCTTACCTACCTCGTACTTGTCAGTTCAATGTGTGAATTTATAATATACTTCAGGTTCTCTCTTATATATATGGCCCAAACAGTAGTTTTTATTTTGTCTTTTGTTTTTTCTTTATTATAATAAAAAATGAAAAATAAAAAAATCAGATGCTACTATGTCATCATTCATCTAGGTGTTTTTGGCATCATCATAACCAAGTCTTGTACCCTTTTTATTCTATAGAAAGGCTCACCATTGAACATCAACTGTATTGTCGACAAATTCAGTGAAAGAAGATTTATATTAGATTTATTATTGTCCCAGAATGTTAACATGTCTATTATTGTATCATAATCTTTGATCCAGAAATGAGGAACTTTAATTCTTTCTTATTGTCTCACACTTCTAATATCGATCACACTGTTTTCAGTAGCTTTCAATTTGTTTTGTTGGAGGAATTTAAGTTTTGAACTATACTGTTGTCATTGTTTTAATGCTCTTTTTTCACATTCTTTTTATTGCTTCTTTCCTTTTCCTTTTAACTTCATAGTTTTATATGCTGTGTAAGCAGGAGCATCATGGCAACCTCAACGAAGCTGTTAATGCACATTTCAGTGCTGGGGACAGAAACATGTAATATTTTATAGTGTCTTTTTATAGCTTTCTTTTGTTTTTCTTTCCTTTTGTCTAACTAAATTCCTAAGTATATAGTTGTTTTCCCATTTTCAGAACAAATCAGGCATCTTCTGTGGCTCCTCATGACGATGTTATGGACATTGATTATCCAATCCAAGTTGAATCCCATATACCTCCTTCCTCGTTGCCACTGTCCACTAGAGATGCGAATACTTTTTCTCTACTTGGTCCCAACTTTACCGGAAGTATATTTGATAGGGGAACTGATTTTACAAGTGGTTCACCTTCTGTGTCACATCCAAGAGAGGTGAGGCAAATTCCTATTGAAGTGAAAGATGGGAATGGACCATTGGGTGATTCTGGTAGTGCTCCTACTATTGAAGATGTCACTGAAAGTGCCCGAGATCATGGTCAAGAAACCCAAGGGACTGTCATAATTGACGATGACGAAGCCAATGTTCCTACTGGTCCTATGAGTGCTCCCACTATTGTTGATGAGGCCGACTTCAATAAGGATATAGAAGAAGAAATGGTTCGGGCAGCTATCGAGGCTTCTAAGCAGGATGCTGCTATGTCAGAGCAGCAACTTGCCAATTACAGTGTATGTTGTGGTTTCAATTGTGCGAGTTGTTTCATCCTTGAACTCCGTCAATTTCATTAATGGTATATTTCATTCTGATACAGGATCTTAGGGATCCCATGCCTCAGCCAAGGCAGTTGCATCCAGAAGATGCTGAATGTGATCATGCGGTTTCATCATCGCTGAAGGTACACTTGTCAATTTTATGCCAACATTTTTTGAATTATCATTGTTATTTCATTAACATGAAGTGAATCCAGACAGCAGAGCAAGAGAAAGCATTGCAGGGAGGAAAAATTGGAGCATTAGACCTGGAAGCTGAGAAATCAACTGAGATGGAGGAGCTGGGGAAACTAAAATCCTCAAGTGGAAGGTATGTGCCCCCTTTGTCGTCAATGTTTTGATAGAGTTGTTCTTCCGATGAGTTTGGCTGGGAGTTACCCTTTCTTTGTTTGCATGTTGGGTACAATAATTCACATGATGGATGCATTGACATAATTGTTGAGTGTCAAGTATTTGGATCTTCTGACGAGGTGCTTTTAGGCAATCTGGATTGGAGATCGGAAGCTCTTCCATCCAAAATGAAGCAGATGTAGAAGAGCAGGCGCTAGTTAAGCAAAGGCATATGTCCTCAGATTCTTTTGAAGGAGTTGAAGTTACCCCACCACCAAGTCAGCATGATAATCTTCATCAGTCGCAGCAGAATGAAAGTGTCTTTCCCTCTGATGAGGTAACATAAGTTTCTCCATATTCACAAATTAGGAACATATTTCGCTAAGCTGAAAAAAAAGTTAATCTAACTTTTTTGAATGTAAAGATCGTGCTTATATATTATCAAATTTTTGTACAGAAGTTCAAAAAAATAAGCAACTTGTAAGAAAAAAGTCTTACCATGTTTGAGAGAGAGTTACTTTGACTAACTTTTAGAGCTTCAAATATGTTTGGCTAGGCTTATTAGTTATTTAAGTAAACATTTATTTTGGCCGTAGCCCCACTTTATATGACATTTATGTAATCATCTGGAAAATAAAGCTTAATTGTTTTTTTATTTTTTTTATGAGCACTAATATTTATGCTTTGATGAGCATATATCCTTAAAGTGGGGTGGCATCTCATCTGAGGAGCATGATGAAGCTGTAATGCTTGAGGCTGCAATGTTTGGTGGGATTCCTGAAGGGAGTGGGTATAACTTCCGTTATTCACCCCATGAGCTCATACATAATGATTTAGATAGAAGTATGGGTCTTCACCGAAGGCATGTACCTCGTCCTGCCTCACCCTCTCTTACTGCTCAGCGGTTGATTCGAGAACAACAGGTTCGTGTGATGAGAATGCATTGGTAGCTACAGTTCCATCATCCTTGTTTCTAAATCTGTGATTACACGCAGGATGATGAATTTCTTGCTGCATTACAAGCTGACAGAGAGAAGGAATTGAAGGCCAAGGAAGATGTTGAAGCTGCTATTGCAGAAGAGAGACACAAAGAGGAGGAAATGCATAGGAGACTGGAAGAGGAACGGGTAATTTAATTTTGAAATTTTGTTCCATTGACCATAGCTTATTATAGGTGATAGTTGAAAGCACTTCAACAACACGTTTCTTGCTCTTGATTGAATTCTGATTTGCCTTATATTTCCTGCCTGGACAGTATCTTTTTAAAGCTCATGGTTTCGTACTTGACTATAACTTTGATAGCTATACTCTTGAATTTTGATGCTATGCTTTGCCTCTTCGAGTTATTTCTAGACAATAGAACACATTAGGGAATGTTATCCCTGGACATGGATGTATCCTACACTTCACACTATTCGTGACCAAAGTTTAAAAATCAAGCATCAACGCATTTTGCCTCTGTGAAGCTGGGAAAAGTCTTGTGGTATAAGCCTTGATACAAACCAATGAAATATAACATAAAAGATATATGAAACGTATACTCATAGTAAATCATAGATCTAGAATTCATAAGTAAACATATTGACGAATTAAAAGTCTTAACTTGCAAACAAATATAAAATAAATCAATAAAATAACAAATAATTAATCCTCAAAATAGTAAACATAAGAATATTAGTAATCCACAACCAACCTAGAAAAGCCTTAAGGTGATCCATATCTTAACTTTATATACAATCGTCAATAGAATTATAGCATTCTTCGTCATGCTCCTCTTCAATTTCAATTTTTTGTTGTTATCCTCAACTTGAAGTGGTGTCTACACCTTCCCCTTATAAATGCAAAACACAAATTTCGTTAGTCTAACTTGATAACTAAGATGAACAAAACACATTCCAATTAGAGAATAAGTACATTTGCCTAAAACATTATATTGGCATTGTGTAGCACTCTCTGCCACAGAAAGATCCACATTGAGATCAATATCATTAATCTTAAGTGTTTGATGGACTTTCACAGTCTTATTCAACAATCCATCATCGCCTGACAAGTTATCCACAACTGAAGGACATCCTCTTCGACTGACTTTAATCTTACTATACATTTTGCAAAAGAAGGAATTGAAGGATTAATCCTCTTTGTGGTCAAGCAGTGGTATGGACTTGAGTGAACTTTCTCCAATGCCGTCTACATGGAGAAGTTGAACTAGTAAGACATAAACCTTTGATTGCATAGATTGTCAATTCTAGAGTTGTGTATCTGAATTGAGCCTAATAATGAACTAAATTAAAATTAAGAAAAATAGCATGAAAGCTATTGTTAAATGTAAAGCATATTAATTATCTATATCAATAGCGTTGAGATATAAATATGTGATAATAAAATTTTAAAATAAGCACGCACACACCATACCAGGGTCCAGGAGAACTTTTTCGCAAGATGATTTTTTAAAATTTTATTTTAATTATGTACATACTAGCTGAACTTCTTTCAACGTTCTCCTAATGCATGCTCAAAGTTCTACTTAGAAGTGGTCTCTTACATGGAAAGTGCTTGCTCAACATAGCCCTTTAGTTGCTAGTTCTGAGAGTGGTAAACCATTTCTTTTCTATATTATTACTTGAGTCGAAATTTAATACCTATTGCAATTTTGCATTCATAGCTAGTGTTCAATGAACAATGTTTGGCTTGCATTAACCTCTTATATATCAGGGAAGAAGTTATTGTATTTTCATTAACTGCACTTGAAAATATTCTTCAAAGTGCCATTGGGGGTATGGAAGCATAGGTTTTGAACGACCAGGGCAAAGAGGTGGGTCACTGGTTCAACCAATAACCCCGTGATTCAACCTGCGAGTCAAGTATGGATTGAAGGAGGTTGGTTAAAATTACAAGAAGTTAATTTTTCAATTCGAATTGAGAGAGCGATGTTCTGCTGCTAGAAAAATTCAGGGCCAAGGGTAAACATGCCGGGTAAAAGTTGAAACGGAGAGTCCAAATGCAAGTAAAAGTGTTAAGCCAGTAGATTTTTCCTCAACAATGAACCATTGGTTCAACTGGGTCACGGTTTTTCATGAAAACCAGGTGGTTTTTTGGTTGAACCAGTCTGGTCTTACAATACTGTATGATTGAGAGCTTCCCAATCTCCAGAAATGTGTCGAATAATAAGAGAAGCAAGAATCAAAGAATGAACTAGTAAACCCTCCAACTGCTTAGCTTTAAAATGCTTGAGGCTTGTTTTCACTTAGGCTATGAGGTTTGCCCGAATTGTTGATCTAATTTTGCATGATTACATTTTGAATCTCTTTGGCATCATTGATGTTATTGATGGAGGTCTTGGGAAAGGCATATTTTATATTTAGTAAGGTTTATTAATTTTGGTTGCTTTTCTCTTCCAATGGCCTAGTTGGTTAATAAGAACTAGCTTTTAGTAACAATTTATGCTTTAGAGTTTAGACCTTTATGTATTGTGATCACTGGCCAGGAACTTGAGAGACAATTAGCTGAAAAAGAAGCTTCCCTTCCTCTGGAACCAACTCCAGATGATGACAATGCTGTTACCCTTCTTGTGAGGATGCCCGATGGCAGTCGGATGGGTCGGCGCTTTCTTAAGTCAGACAAGCTGCAGGTATGGATGCGGTGGATCTTTGGTTTGTACTTATTTTCTTGTTCACAACCTTGCTTGATTTGTTTTTGCAGTATCTTTTTGACTTCATTGATGTTGGCAGAGTGGTCAAGCCTGGTACTTACAGATTGGTAAATATTTCTTGCCATCCTCTCTTATTTGTGTCAGTTCGTCTCCTTTTCTGTTAATTCTGAAGATACACTTTTAGATGGCTTTTGGTAGCTGAACTCTTGGATGGAATGGTGATGATGGAGGTGGAAATGAGTATTCCAATTCTTTGTTCACTACAAACATCAAAAAAGAAAAAGAAAAAGAAAGAAACCAAGATAGTAGGATGCAAATCCATTTCCTCTGCCAAACAAACACCATTGACAATCTAAATTTTGAAACCATCAAATTATAATCTCCAAAACACTTCAGGACAAAGCAATAGGCAATATACATCTTTTTTCCAATGAATATTCAATTTATTAAACTACAACTTACCAAAAAAATTCAAACTTGCTGGCTGATTATGGCAAATCTCTGCCCAAACAATAAAATGTGATCTACTTGAGGGAGTGGAAGATGGAGATGTATTGAGTATTGAAGAGGATGGTAGGGCTGAAGATGAAACGTGGTGACATTGACTGTGGAGGAATGAGCACCCTAATACTTTTCTAGAAATACCTTCTTTGGGAATGTTCTTTTCTGCTCCAAATTGACTTACAAAACAGAGTTGAGGAAAGAAAAAGCTGGAATGGATTTTCCATTCCCTGACATAACGCTACCAAAATGGCCTTGGCTGATTGTAGTTGTTGTCAGAAATCAAAAAACGTTTTCAACCTGAAAGCAATTTGATTTACTGATAGGGCGACTCTCTCTCTCTCTCTCTCTCACACACACACACACACACACAAACACACTCACACTCCGACCTTCACTTTAGTGTAGACATCTAAAGTACTTTTTGCATTTTGTTTGAATTTTTTGATGTTTGTGGCGGCCATGCGAATTATTGAATACTGGGTGAATTCACCTATGATTCTATGTTCTCTTTTACGGGTAAGGTAATTTAGCTATAGGTACTTGTACTGTTGTTTTCTTCAGTTTTTCCTCCTCGTGTAAATAAAGTTATGCTATTTGTACATTCATGGGTGACATCTTTGTTGACATTGTGCGTGTTGCCGAAATTTGTGCCATTGATTTTAAAGTGTTTAAAATAAAGGGCAAAAATGTTGGCCACCTCACACAACGTCAACCAGAGTGTATCTGTAGCAAAACTGAAATTAATATTAGAGTACTGAAAAGCTCATGGATTCCGTTGGAATACAGTATCATGCATCAGAACTGCATATTTAAATAGTGGGTCTATTAGAAGTAAAAGATTGATTGATTAACATTATGATGTGAATTGGTTTTCCTATGACAGAGAGCATGCATGCTTGGCTGTGGCTTTAAAGTTGTTTTCTAGAACAAAGGGTAGTGTTTATAATCAGGGGTAAATGAACGGAGGAGAAGTGAGTAGTATTTGTGGATCCTATGAAATGTGTGGATCAAAAGTGATTTTTTTTTTTGACAGATTTTTATAAACACCTAGAAACAATGAACCAAACTTAAAAGTTAGATTCGTTAGTAAAGCGATAATTTTCTGGAAATCACATTCAACAAAATAAGTAACTCTGACCAACTTGCCATACAATGTGAATGGGTTTGGCTATTTGACGTGTTCTGACATTCTTCTATGTCCAGGTAAGGCCATTTCCTCGGCGTGCTTTTACTGTTGGCGAGAATACCTCTACTATGAATGAACTGGGCTTGACCAGCAAACAAGAAGCCTTGTATCTGGAGTCAATATAGTATGTTTATTTTGTGAAGTTTTTAGAACTACAAGCTCATGTGCCTGATTACCTTGGCCAAGATCATGTATTGGTGGTGGATTTATGGTATTTAGGTTGGAATTCGTGATGCCATGGGCAATTCGTTTGATTGGCTGGACCAGTCATTGCCATGAATTGCTTCATGGTTGGGCTATGGTAAAGGTTTTTACTATCTATGTCATACTTGTTATATTTGAACTCAATTGATTTGCCCTTTGAATAGGCTCTTAAATTCACTAATTGTAATTGGGAGGTTGTGTATACGTGTACCAGAAATGGTGTTAGGTGGGTGGTATGTTTTCAGGTTGTTAATATGAAAATAGGTCCTTTATTTTCATGTTGTGTATACATTTGACTCTTTTATCTTTAATTGAATTATGAACTACCGTTCCTCTATTTTCATTTCGTTCTGGTTATTGGCGGATTAGAATGATCTTGGAGGGTCGATTTTTGGCAAGTGTGACCATGTTAGATACTAAGGTTGTCCAAATAACCACTAAAAAACACCTAGNTCATTTCGTTCTGGTTATTGGCGGATTAGAATGATCTTGGAGGGTCGATTTTTGGCAAGTGTGACCATGTTAGATACTAAGGTTGTCCAAATAACCACTAAAAAACACCTAGTCCCGTATGTTAATTGATGTTGTTATCCTTGTACTCCTTTTGCAGCCTGAAAATCATAAAGGGAGTAGGGTCATTTTCATGAAATAGGATAAAGCCACCTGATTCCGGCACCCTTCGAGCAATGGTGGACCTTACCCACCCCACAAACTGAAGTTGTTCGGTTGTAGGAGACAAGCACAAACGTCTGATAACGTACAAACATATCGCTCCAAATATGGGTCTGTGCTACCTTTGTAAATTGAAATGTCCAAAAAATCCCCATTAATAGTAGAATTATCACTTAGTAGACCTATATTTGTCTAAATACCGTCTTTTTGCGTGCTTGACTAAGATTTAAGTGCTTATGATCCGTGAGTTTCGAGAAATATAAAATAAAAAAGTAGGTAAAAGTGTTGAAACGTATGATTAAACTTTACGTTTGACAAACCTATAAGCACTTAATGTGTTGACGCAGGTTCAATGACATGTTAAAAAATATGAGGAATTTATGTCGTCACGTGATTGGACAATTTGAAAAAAAAAAAAACCCACCCTGTCAATAACCCCAAAGCATTATTAGTAGGGACCAGTGAGATGCCTTTTGTACATAAAAGTTTACTGTGGTTTAATAAAATAATAAACGTTTAGACATTTAAATTTTTTTTGATTAAGATAAAAGTCGTTCGAAGTTCAGTTAAAGAGGAAACCCTATAAAGAAGAAGCTAGATAAAAGATTAGAGGCAAAATAAGACCATACCAAAACAACGATGTGGGTGATCTCAACTTTCAAATCAAGAACTAATTTAAGTTCCAACTTATTATTTTATTTATAAATCTTGAACGTTACGATGCACAATCTTCATGTGAATAAAGAATTAAAAATTTAGTTCAATGACAGTCAATGATGTCAATTCATAAATTAGACATTCGAAATTTCTTTAAGATAGTGTCTTTCATTCTAAGTTCAATTAGAAAGGACCCTTTAAAGAAAAATCGATATTTGAGGGAAATTGAACCAAAGAAAAACAATGTGTTGGCTAATCTCTCAATTCTTCTTGAAAGAACTAATTGAAGGATAGACTTTAAATTTTTTCATTTTTCATTTTTTTTTTTGTATAAATCTCGAACCTTGTAACACGATCAATCTTCCCTCAATTCACTTAATGTAAGCGAAATAGAACCTAGCTCTCTGGCAAAGATGATGGCGCTTCAAG